>CM070025.1:28240853-28334459 GCA_036247105.1 Cirrhinus mrigala | reverse complement strand
GTCACGGAGGCAAGACGAGAAGTGAACGATCGAGGATAGGTCCCTGTGTAGCGTGGCGGAGAACTCAAACGCGGATACACACGAGTGAGCAGGTTAGCCACGCAGTTTCTCTAAGAACGCTCCAGCAACGGAGTAAAGATTTCCACCAGGAAACCCGCGTTCTCATTCACACACAGAAGGATATATAAACGTTCCGCCAAGCGATACTCACGTGAGTTGAGATGAATAGAAACGACCTACAAAGATGTCCAACCATGAACTCAATGTCCGGTGCCAACTGAACCTTACTTCCTGTTTATATACCCGCGGAGATTACTTCCGGGACCTCGTGACCCCACGTGATTCGGTGCGTGTGACAGTACCCCCCCCTCCAGGGCCGGCACCAGACGGACCCGGAGCGGAGGATACCCGACGACGGTAGTCCTGAATGAGAGTTGGATCCAGAATGAACCGTCCGGGAACCCATGACCGCTCCTCCGGACCGTAGCCTTCCCAGTCTACGAGATACTGGGTGCCCCGGCCACGGGGTCGCGAGTCAAGGATCCTCCGAACGGTGTAAGCAGGACCACCGTCCACAATCCGGGGTGGGGGGGGAGCGGGAGCCTGGGGAGACAGAGGAGAGAAGAGAACAGGTTTAAGTTGGGACTGATGAAATACGGGATGGACCCGGAGGGAGGCAGGCAGCTGGAGCCGAAAGGTGACAGGGTTCAGACGATGGGTGATCTTGAAGGGACCGATGTACCGGGGGGTGAGTTTTCTTGAGTCAGTCTTGAGGTTGATGTTCTTGGTGGATAGATAGACCCTGTCACCCACATGGAACAATCGCCCCGGAGGGTGTCGGCGGCGGTGCTGCACGACGTACCGTCGGTTGGCCTTTTGAATGGCAGCACGGGCATGGTTCCAAAGCCGCCGACACCGGCGGACCAACTGTTGGGCAGACGGAACTTCAACCTCCGGCTCCTGATGTTCGAATATGGGAGGTTGAAATCCGTAACATACCTCGAATGGGCTAAGGCCGGTGGTGGTGGAGGTGTGAAGGTTGTTTGAGAGTTCAGCCCAGACAAGGTAGTTGGCCCAGGAGCGCTGATGTTCACTAGCGAAGCATCAGAGGAAGCGCTCCAGTTGTTGGTTGGCCCGCTCCGTCTGGCCGTTAGTTTGCGGATGGAACCCTGATGATAAGCTGGAGGTGGTACCGACCAGACGGCAGAAGGCCTGCCAGAACTTGGCCCTGAACTGGGGCCCTCTGTCCGAGACGATGTCCTGGGGGAACCCATGCAGGCGGACTACGTGTTCTAGAATTAACTCCGCGGTGGTTTTGGCAGAGGGGAGCCCGGAGAGAGCCACCAGGTGCACAGCCTTGGAGAACCGATCCACGATGGTGTTCTTTCCTTGGGAATCGGGAAGTCCAGAGACGAAGTCGACGGAGATGTGGGTCCAGGGGCGTTTGGGGATGGGGAGGGGCTGCAACTCCCCGGTGGAGGGCGCGTTGGGGTTCTTAGAGCGGGCACAGATGTTGCAGGCCAGGACGTATTCTTGTACGTCCTTCCGCAGCGTCCTCCACCAGAATGCTCGACTGAGAAAGTTAATGGTTCTCTGGACTCCCTGATGTCCAGCCAGCGTGGAATCGTGTCCCCACTGGAGCACCTCCTGGCGCAGCTGGTTGGGGACGAAGAGGCGTCCAGCGGGGGTCTCAGGTGGAGGAGGATCTTGGCCGTGACTCTGGCGAACTCTCTCTTCTAACCCCCACCGGATAGGAGCCAAGATGATCTGAGGTGGCAGGACAGGCGCGGGATCGGAGGTGGAGGTGTCTTTCTGGTGTTGACGGGAGAGTGCATCGGCTTTGGTATTTTTGGATCCGGGACGATAAGACAGGTGGAAGTCGAAGTGTTCAAAGAATAGTGCCCACCGCGCCTGCCTGGGGTTGAGTTGTTTGGTCTGCTTGATGACAGTGAGGTTCTGGTGATCGGTCCAGACGGTGAATGGTTCACTGCCGCCCTGGAGCCAGTGACGCCATTCCTCCAGAGCCCACTTGATGGCCAACAGCTCACGGTCCCCTACCCCGTAACGCTGCTGAGTGGAATTAAATTTCCTGGAGAAGAAGCTACATGGGTGTAACTTTTCGTCTGGACCGCGTTGCGAGAGGACGGCTCCTACGCCCACATCGGAAGCGTCCACCTCAACAACGAAGACCTTGGTGGGATCTGGATGCGTGAGGATGGGAGCAGTGGTGAACTGGTGACAGAGTGTCCTGAATGCTTGAGTGGCTTCCGGGGTGAGGTGAAATTCTCCGCGGGATGGTTTAGTGAGAGCAGTAAGAGGTGCTGCAATTGAGCTGAAGCCCCGGATGAATCGGCGATAGAAATTGGCGAACCCCAGAAAACGCTGTAGCTGTTTGAGCGACGCGGGTAGGGGCCACGAACGCACAGCCTCCAGTTTCTGGGGATCCATGGCCACACCCTGAGCAGAGATGATGAAGCCCAGGAACGTGGTGGAGTGCTGGTGGAAAGCACATTTTTCCAACTTACAGTACAATTGATGGGCCAGCAACCTCTGGAGGACTGCTCGGACATGCTGGGTATGCTCTTCTAAGGTCTTGGAATAGATGAGGATGTCATCCAGGTAGGCATAGCACCATCTACCCAGCATGTCCCGGAGAACGTCGTTGATGAAGTGCTGGAAGGCAGCTGGACTGTTACAGAGGCCGAAGGGCATGACGAGGGTCTCGTAGTGGCCGGTGGGGGTTATGAAGGCCGTCTTCCACTCGTCGCCCTCCCTGATGCGTACCAGATTGTAAGCGCTCCGTAGATCCAACTTCGTAAAGAAGTGGGCACCAGAGAGGGCGTCCAGGGCGGTGTTGGTAAGCGGGAGTGGGTGACGGTTCTTCACGGTGATTTGGTTGAGCCCTCGGTAGTCGACGCACGGTCGGAGACCCCCGTCCTTCTTCTTTACGAAGAAAAACCCCGCGGCCGCCAGAGAGCTAGAGGGTCGGATGGTACCTGCGCGAAGACCCTCTGCTACGTACTCCTCCATAGCGAGCTGTTCCTTGGCCGACAAGGAGTACAGGTGACCGCGGGGCGGTACCGCACCCGGCACGAGATCGATGGCGAGGTCGTAGGGGCGATGAGGAGGCAGCCGGGCCGCGCTACGCCTGCTAAAGACCTCGACCAGGTCGCGATACTGGACAGGGATAGCGTCGCGGTCGACGTCGAGGGCCCCGGGCTCCCCTGAACACGTCCCAACCCTGGCCCGGAGACAGAGCTCCTGACAGGTCGCACCCCAGTGAATGATCCGGCGTGAGGTCCAGGAGATGAGAGGGTCGTGAGTGACGAGCCAGGGGTGACCGAGGATGATGGCTGGTGAGGGAATCTTCGTGACGTAGAATTGGATGACTTCAGAGTGGTTCTCGATGATGAGGGTGAGTTCTTGGGTGCGGTGAGTGATAGGGCTTAGGGTTAAGGGGCGACCGTCAATGGCAGTAACTTTCAAGGGTTGGGATAACACCTCGACTACA
The DNA here is from genome assembly GCA_036247105.1 of Cirrhinus mrigala. Lineage (NCBI taxonomy): Eukaryota > Metazoa > Chordata > Actinopteri > Cypriniformes > Cyprinidae > Cirrhinus > Cirrhinus mrigala. The sequence goes on along the minus strand of CM070025.1, from coordinate 28,330,948 downwards.
ATCCCCATTTGGGCAGCATAAGCTTGATCGATGAAGTTTCCAGCCGCACCCGAATCAACGAATGCGGAGGTCTCGATCCGTTTGTGGCCCATGAGGATTGATACCGACAGCAGCAGCCGGGAAGAAACGGGCTCGGGGTAGGTTTTCGCAGTATTGGGACCAGATGAGGACCTCCCCCTCCTCACCTGGTCTGCCCGTTTCCCGGACGAAGAGGGCAGATAGCTCGATGGTGGTCCGGGGAGGCGCAATAGGCACACAGGCCCTCGCGGTAGCGTCTGGCCCTCTCTGCCGCTGACAGGGAGGTGCGCCCTATTTGCATGGGTTCCCCGGCTCCGGTTGAGTGGGCCTCTGAGGCGATCGGTGGAGGTGATGGAGACGCAGCGACAGCATGGGAGGTGGATGGTTCTGGAGTCCTGTGGTAACCAGTGGATCCTGTAAAAGAGCGAAAGACAGTTTTAGTATTATGATTCATCCGCTGATCCACCCGGAGGGCCAGCTGTATCATGCCCTCCAGGGTGTCAGGGAGCTCCCGCACAGCCAATTCGTCTCGAAGACGGGTGGACAGTCCTTCGTAGTAGGCTGTGCGGAGAGCTGAGTTGGACCAGGTGGTTTGAACGGAGAGTGTGCGGAATTCTGTAGTGTATTTGCTGACGCTGCGACTCCCTTGTTTGAGGTGATATAGCCGTGAATCAACCTCCACCTCGCTCTCAGGATGCTGGAAGACGGTTCTGAGTTCGGAGGTAAATGCAGGGTAGGAATGAGCAACGTCTCCGTCGGCCTTCAGAACCGCCGTAGCCCACTCAGCTGCCTGTCCAGTGAGGAGTGAAGTGAGCAAGGCGATCCGGCTACGATCAGAGGGGTAACGGGAAGGCTGAAACTCAAAAATTAAATTAAGGTTGGTAAGAAAGACATCGCATTTACTTCCGGACCCATCCCATTTGTCCGGAAGTGATAATTTGGGATGACTGACGGGGGGGTTTTGGCGGACCGGTTCAGCGGGAGGAACCGTAGCAGCGGCCAGGTCGTCATGATCCGCCTGCAGGGCGGTGAGATCCGAACGGAGTCCCTCGCACTCCGCACGAAGACCAGCGGTCTCGGCGCGCAGCGCGATCATCTCCGCCCGGAAATGCACCAGCTCCTGCCGCAGATTCATAATCTCCCCAGCCTGCCGCCGGATCACTTCAACCAACTGCCCCAAATCCGCCGGGACCATCTCGGGCCCGGACATTCTGTCACGGAGGCAAGACGAGAAGTGAACGATCGAGGATAGGTCCCTGTGTAGCGTGGCGGAGAACTCAAACGCGGATACACACGAGTGAGCAGGTTAGCCACGCAGTTTCTCTAAGAACGCTCCAGCAACGGAGTAAAGATTTCCACCAGGAAACCCGCGTTCTCATTCACACACAGAAGGATATATAAACGTTCCGCCAAGCGGTACTCACGTGAGTTGAGATGAATAGAAACGACCTACAAAGATGTCCAACCATGAACTCAATGTCCGGTGCCAACTGAACCTTACTTCCTGTTTATATACCCGCGGAGATTACTTCCGGGACCTCGTGACCCCACGTGATTCGGTGCGTGTGACAGTTACGCTCTTGCTTTCGCAACTATCCAAATCTACAATTTTTTTATAGTATATTTATGAATTAGTTTTCATTCTTATTAATTGAATTAACTGGAAACAATACTGTTTTAACTATTTGCAACTTAGAGAACTTCATCATCTGAAATGGTAAAGTTCACTAACACATTAGAAGAAACTGGTTTCTCAGATTTTACATGTATAAACTCATTTTACTGAGCTTGTGGAGACAAGATGCATGAATTACGTAAATTATGATGACTTTGTAACTGGAGGACAACTGAGGTCACTGGAAACCTCACTGACAAATCTTTGGATACAAAATATAACTTGTCACATCAATTGTTTTTAATACTGTGCAATTTTTAATACTGAGCATTTTGAGCTTTTTTTATTATTATTATTTATAGTAGTGTTAGTAGCCAACTAATCTGTATGAGACAAACATTTTAAGTTAGAGTAGATAGTTCTCTCAGTTTTCAATAAGACATGTATGCATTTTTCGAACACAACTTTTTGCAGCTTGTTCAAATTACATCATTAAAAAATAAAAAATTAAAAACAGTTCTTAAACATTGAATCATGTTTGTTGACATACTGTAACGGAGCAGTAGTTCAGTTACAGTATGTAACTAACGTTCGGTTATGATTGAGATCTCTATGATATTTTTGAGTTTTGTCCTATGAATGGCACTTGTGGCTGTGGGAAACTGCATAATACCAATGAGCTGTGTTACTTTACTCACTAAGCAATAACTGTGCTAATGCCATGATGTAATATAGAGTTGTCTTTAACATCAATTGAAATCTGTTGAGTTGGTTCAACAAAACTTTGTTTAAATGAACTTGTCTTAGTCTTGTTGTACATAGGTAAATCAGTTGTGTAGAAATGTTTCCTTTATTTAAGTTTACAGAACAAATTGTATATTGTGAGTTGTTACATTATTGCAGTTCTGAAGTCCAAAAACATCAGTCAGTTACATTCAACTTGAACAAACCTAACAAAAATAAACACTAATCATGATAATATTGACATCAGAAATACATAAAATAAATAAACAATGATCAAATACATGAATAAATAAAAATAAAACATCACAAACACTAAATAGATGTTTTATCCTCTAATTCTAAATGTACATAATTCATGTAAATAAATATACATAAATCTTAATAATTCCTTGTGTTTTGGGCAAAAACACAGCAGTTAATTATTTTAATTATTTATAAAATATCTACCACTTCAGCAGAAATTTGCAAACCTCACACATTATATTTAGACCCACACAGTCTCTCTCTCATTGTGTTTGACTCATAATATTGTTTGTTTTGCAGACATCTGGTTCCCAAAATGCACACGGCAAAGACTCTTCACTTAGCTAATCACTGTTATGTAACTGACAATTTTTCTTTTTAAAACCATTGCAGCATGCAAATGTTCTGCCATGATACTGATTTAAGGATAAAGCAGTCAAGTTGTGTTATTATTACACATTCTGGAAGTGTCAATAACACTGCATTAATATTTAATGCTTGGTAGATTCTGTCACAGAACGGTAATAATCTAGCTCTGTTTCATAACCTACGGAGCTACAAAGCATTCACGCAGAATGTTGTTTTTTCAGCGTTCCAGGCATGAACTTTATGAATCTCTGAATCAACTGAACTATTTGCTTCATTAAATATTTGGTTTCGATGTGTTCCAGTCACCAGGCTGATGGGAACTGCTGGTCAAAACTGTGTACAGTTGAGGTCAAAAGTTTACATCCCCCTTTCAGAATCTGCAAAATGTTAATTATTTTACCAAAATAAGAGTGATCATACAAAATGCATGTTATTGTTTATTTAGTACTGACCTGAATAAGATATTTCACATAAAAGATGTTTACATATAGTCCACAAGAGAAAATAATAGCTGAATTTATGAAAATGACCCTGTTCAAAAAGATTCTTAAAAGGGTCATCGGATGCAAACTTCACTTTTTCATGTTGTTTGAACATTAATGTGTGTTGGCAGTGTATGTACAAATCTACCCTATAATGATAAAAATCCATGCAGTGGTTTTTAATTAATCTGTAAAAATAATATCCACTTTTTCAAATCGAGCCGTTCTCAGATGCCTGTCGGTATGCCGTCACACCGACAGAGGCCGCTCCCACGATAGCTGATTGACATGAGCTCTTACCAAAGACCAGCTGTCAAAGTCCAGTAACTTTCCATGTTTTGATGCCAGAGCAGGGATGTAAGTTAGACAAGAATATCTCCGATTGAGCGATTGAGGTGTTGTGTTGCTGGATGTAATAATGAACATAGTGGTCGTCACTTACTCCCAACATCTGAGCCCTGAAGATGCAGTAGATTACATTTGTTTGTGAATGGAATGCGCCTCCCGATCTATATATATGAGTCTATGTTCGGGCAAATCATTCATGATCCAGCTTCATTTACAGCAGAAGTGTATATAAGCGTTTTTTATGAATCTTTGCGATCACCTTTCCTTATAACGTGGTAGTTAGGAAGTTTAGCGGCTAAATGCGGCTAAAGTAAACAAGCTCGTCATTCCACAGAGAGAAGAGAGGGGCGGGCGAGCAGAGCTCATTTGCATTTAAAGGAACAACCCCTTAGATTGAGATGATTTTTGCAGAGCTCATTTTGACAAGGTAAAAAGGGTGTTGTTTTACAAAACCATTGAGATTTTTTAATCAAAGTATATTAGAGACTTTTCATTAAGACCCTAAAGAATCATATCAACTTGTGGAAAATGGGCATCCGATGACCCCTTTAATAATGTATTGTTACCTGAATGATCCACAGCTGTTTTTTTTTTGTTTAGTGATAGTTGTTCATGAGTCCGTTGTTTGTCCTGAACAGTTAAACTGCCTGCTGTTCTTCAGAAAAATCCTTCAGGTCCCACAAATTCTTTGGTTTTCCAGCATTTTTGTGTATTTGAACCCTTTCCAACAATGACTGTATGATTTTGAGATCCATCTTTTCACACTGAGGACAACTGAGGGACTCATATGCAACTATTACAGAAGGTTCAAACACTCACTGATTCTACAGAGGGAAACATGATGCATTAAGAGCCACGGGGGTAAAAAACTTTTAAAGAGAATAGAGATGTGTACACTTCAGGTAAGTGATATTTTGGCATTTTAAAGTAATTGTATGTAAATATTCATGTTTATGTGTCAGCATTTGTAGTTATTAGAGGTTTAGCTATTTGTTTCATTGAGAAAAGCCTCATAATTTTAAATAGCAACATAATTTTGTTGTTGAATGGTCGTTTGATCTCAAATGACCTAATGTAAGAGCCTGCAATAACGTATTCAAATTAAAAATAATTAGGTCTGACAAGAAAGACTGGGCATGGCATTGGTTTCATACAGATTACTTTAACACAGGATATTTGTTTTCGAGAGACTTACTTCTTTTAAAAGTATAGATGTCCCAGTTAGCAAATTTCCTTTGGCCTGGATCTGGCCGTAATCTACAGATAAAGTGTGGCCCAGATTAGTATTTGTTCGCCAGCCCAAAATTGGCCCATATGTTTTTAGCCAGAACTGAACCAAACCAGAGCCATAACTCCTCCGTTCATCAGTACCTGATGCAATGTTGATAAAATACTTAAAAAATTGAAATGATTTTTGTATTTCAAGTCAAATGCTGTATGCCCAGGAGGTAAGTATAGCCTAGTAAATGGTATTTGTGTGAATGTCCACAAAACTTGAAGACTTTATATTAGCAGTAGGAAAGACAATTTTAAAGATAAAAAAAGAATTCATGAGATAATCATGAATAATTTGTTGCCATTGTGTGAATAATATGTAATAATTAAAATGTAAGTATAGTTTGAAAATGTATTTGAAAATGTAACAACTTGATTATATAATCCATATTACATGTATTTGGTTACTTCACACTGTTAAGCATTTTGAGTTTTAGTGTAATCCTGCAGGTGAATAAACAACAGTGCGTTGCTGACCCCCATTAGACAGTTTGCAGCATTACTAACACCAACACTTTCAAGCAACTCTTCTCTTCTCAACACTTTTCTTCTCAACAGTCAAGTTTTTTTGTCCATTTAATGTATTTTTTTTTATGCTAAATGTATATCTGTTGAATATTCTTAAAAATTGATTCCAACTCAAATTTGTCCATTTCATAATTTTTGGTTTGAATATTAATTGTGTTTGTTTTATATTCTTAAAAACTGATTCCAACTCAAATTGTAATGTTAAATATGTGTTATATATTTATAAGAACTTTTCTAACTCAATACTGAGTAACTGAGTGAGTGTTTGAACCTTCTGTAATAGTTGTATACGAGTCCTCAGTTGTCCTCAGTGTGAAAAGATGGATCTCAAAATCATACAGTCACAGAAAGGGTTCAAATACACAAAAATGCTAGAAAACTTTGTGACTTTGTGGGACCTGAAAGATTTTTCTGAAGAACAGCAGGCAGTTTAACTGTTCAGGACAAAGAAAGGACTCATTAACAACTATCACTAAATGATAAAACACAGCTGTGGATCATTCAGGTAACAACTCAGTATTAAGAATCAAGGGGATGTAAACTTTTGAACGGGGTAATTTTTTTCTTTTTTTTTATCAATTCAGCTATTATTTTCTCTTGTGGACTATATGTAAACATCTGTTATGTAAAATATTGTATTCAGGTCAGTACTAAATAAACAATAATATGCATTTTGTATGATCCCTATTATTTTAGTAAGATAATTAACATTTTGCAGATTCTGAAAGGAGGATGTAAACTTTTGACCTCAACTGTAAATGCAGCCCAAAAATGTATAATGTCACCTTTTAGAAAGCAATTGCAAAAGTTTTTATGAAAGTGTAGTCTGTTAAATGTAATCTACAAATACCTGAATAACATTACATATTAAAAGTTCTGTAAAACGTGTGCTTTATTAATGTGTAGGTCTTTACAGGGTTTTATGTGTCATTAGGCAGGGTTTGGCAAACTAGGTCAGTTAAGCAATAAATATCAATCACCTTTTTGCATCATATGAAAATTAGAAGCTTAAATGTGCCTAACACTACCAGACGGTGGACGAAAGGTGTAAAGCGTTGAAATAGGCCAAAGTATTTTTGTATCATGTACAGAGTTTCTGCTGTGTAGATCGTTAAAATGCTTTCGGTCACTTTCAACCCGTACATGTACAATAAAGGAGCTGTTATTAATTGTTCTGACACTTAACCAAGTAATTTCGAGAGGAAAAAGTTCTTTCATGATTCATTTGCATTTCCCAGGCTGCACACGCTGAATATGTCCTGTAGGGAGCGCTGTCGAGTGAAGGCTGAGGGAGGGAGGATCAGGGCAGGACGGCCGGAGACTCATCCCTGCCTTCTATGGCAAAACCCTGCCTTCTCATTACATGAGTCACCAGAACAACACATGCAGTAAAACAGAGCAGACAGTCTGCATGTATCTTCAGGAAGGTAAGCTGGAACGCCTTTTGTTCATATCTGTCGTTGAGCGGTATTTATGATAAACTACAAATACGGAGATTTGAATTATTATTTGTTTAAACGTTAGGATTTGTTACTTTCTTATTCAATTGGGAAATTCCGATTTTTGCCACTTTTCATCCTTGAGAGTGGAAGGTGGTTGTGATAGTTTGTTTAAACGCTGTTTGCATTTGGCTTTATTTTGAGTAACTTACTTGAATGGAAGTATTTCTGGAAAAGAGATTTATTGTTTCAGCATTCAACATTACACTGTAATAATGTCACAAAAATGTTCGTGGCTTCTCCGCGTTCCGTGCTAACCAATAAGTGTTAGCTGTACTGGGACAGAAAAACCAGACGTTCCCATGTAATTATATTCTTAACATGTGTTTACTGTTGTGTTTGGTGTATATTTCAGGCTCTATTCATTGTTTATGTCTGTGTGATTTTTGGAAGATCAACTACAAAGCACTGAAACTTTATGACTGACCATGTGACAGGGTTTGGTGATAATAGTGATAATGGTGATAATATATTTGATAATATGTGGCATTAGATGCCATCTGTGCTTGCTCATATCCTCTGAGTGGAAGATGCAACATGCTGACTCATTAGTTTCCTCTTAGTGGCCTTGGAGTAGATTTCTTCACTGAAAACTGCAAATATAAAATCTCAATGGCATTTAAAACGCATTAAGTTTTAAGATTATACTTAGTAATTTATGATCATAACATGATTAAAGGTTTAAGACCGTATGTTCAAAACATATGTGTGAATATCATAAGCAGTTTTGCTTCTAGCAAATTCTGCAGGTTGTTATCCAGAGCATCAACATTACGTCATTTCCAAACAATAACGGCCTAAGATGGATGATTTGAACTTAAAATTTGACCCATTCTGACCAGAATTATCTAATAACTTAGCTGACTCATTGAGTTCTGTTAGCTCATGTCTTTGACCAAACAATGCACAAGGTGAGGTAATTTCTTTTAATAAAAAGGAAAAATGAGGTAGTTGGTAACCTCACCTACGGGTTTAATCACCTTTTTATGCCTTTGATGCGTGTCAGGTAGACTTTCAGAATAAAACGTATGTGTGAAATCTAGCAGTCTTCCTAATGTCAATACAAATTCACATGCAAGAAGAATCTGTCTCTTTATATTAATGTATCACATTTGTGAAAGTTTTGCTGGTTTCTGTTAAAAGCATGAGGCCAAGATATTTGCCAGTCTTACAATGAGCACATTGGCTTTGGGGTGCTATTCAAGTGAAATGTAGCAGGTGGTTTTTGATAAAATGGTTCAGAATGCTTAGAAACTCACTCTCATGATGTTCCAGACATTTGGGTCTTTGTTTAAAATGAAGTATTATAGTAGAAATAAAGGCTCCTATAGTATAACCTTCAGAATTTTGATTTGCATTTTTGTAGCATCTCTTCTCCATACTGATACGCTACACCTTTGACACTTTGGAAATATGCAAATCATAAAAGCTATTTGCTACATGAAACCTTACTTGTTAGCCACATGCTTTGACAGAAATCTCCAAGGAAAAGGTACACAATCATTTGTTTCTCCACTTAAACGATAAGCTTGTGTTGTTTTTGGATTCATGTCAATTGATAAATAGGTTTCTCGTTACCAACAAAGTTGCGCAACATGACTTTGAGAAACCTACGGTAATAAATTGGCATTCCGAATAAACAAAGGCAGAGCAGGTTTTACATAAGAGAGCTTAATAACATTGCATGAGAAGAGGCTAGATATCAGAATGAGCTGACGCAGATGTACAGATTTTATTGGGCTGACTGTAATCTTCTGTAAACTTCAGTTACGCACCTGAAGGGTGTATGCAAGGATGTGTGTGTTAGTACATGCTCATCAAGTGAAATATGAAAAATTAACTTTGGAAGTTAAATTTTTAGTTATTCCTACCGCTTCTGTTCACTTATGAGTCATTTATGTTTGTCTTTTCACAGTGGGGCTCCAAATGTTTAAGACTTTTATTTTGATATTATAAATTAATTAATCATATTTAACAGTTTGAGTGAAAAATTGAGCATGCAAAATTAACATGTATTTCAGAATGTCTTGGTATTTGGTTTGTTCCCAATGTCACCAATTACTGTATTTAATAGAGACCTAGAAATAGTGCAAAATCCTATATTTTTCCCCTGAAGTAATACTTAAATTCCTAGTTTAGATACCCAGATTTTTTGGAACCCACAGTTTTTAGTACCATCCATCTGTTTTTAGTCTGTAAACACTCTGAAGCTGATGTGCCAGACTTGCTTGTACGAAAATGAACAGCAAGTGCATGTACGCTTCTAGCAAATTCCTCAAGATCAGAACTTGAAGCAACACATAAGACAGCATTGACGCACACAAAAAAATTAAAGTGGCCACGAATCTCCTCAGTTCTTTGCAGTGGCCATAACAGTTCCAGACGGGCACACAGTATTCTCATTTTGAAATGCATACTTGACCTTGTATCCACATCAGTTGTTTATAGTACTTTATCACTTTAAGCATCCATGCATTTACAGTAAACAAGCTCTATTATAGCCCAGCCTGGTCAGAACTTGTCCGTGTTTTGGCATATCAAGTTTTCCGAAGCAAGCTGCAGGGCTTTCGCACATTTCTCATCTCCATGGCTTATGTAATGGGACACCTCTGGACAGATTTAATGCCGGAGAGGCTGCCGTACAGGCTGCGGAATGAAGCCTGCAGGTTGGACTCGCTACAAAGAGTCTGTTTGAAAGCTAATGCTGTTCTCTTCACCGTTCAGAATGGTTGTTTTGTAATTTAGTTGAGTAGTCAGTGAATGTAGAGATACAGTTCAATTCAGCATTGCAGCAATTCCTGGTCAAAATGCCTGGTATGCGTTCATGTGAAGAATTGATTTGATTGTGCTTATTTGGAATTGCACGCTCTTGACTTGCCTTGAGGGTATCTAAGGACTAGATCTAATGGCGCCAACAGTAAACCATTAGCCTACAAGCTATTAACCAAATACAGAATCAATGATGACGGCAAATGCAAAGTGATGTATGACAGATGTACAAGTTAATGAGAGGGTGTGTGCACTCAAAAAGAGAACATTAAGTTTTGTTTGCAAGGTGCACAGGGTGTGGCAGAGCTCTTTTATATATTTCTTATTCTCTCCCCAGAATGCACCTTTTTTTCTGTTGATTGTCAGACTGCATGTTTTTCTGTCAAGTTTAGAGTGTTCTTTTCAAAACCACTGTACCCCTGAGTATTTATGTGCAGTGTGTGTCAGTTTGCAGGTTCCCCCTGAGGCTGTTGTTTTTTCTTTGATCTTGCACACGTCCCCTTCACTCTGCCTGCAAGGATAAAACATGACAGGGCTGATGATTTTTCAGCGTGACTTCTAAAGATTTAACGCATATGCACTTGAGGCACGCAAAGAAATACAGAAGCATGAATACATGCTAATTTAGGTGTCATAGGAATGAATGTTCTGGATAATTAAGGCAGTTGCATGGTCAAAATGACTCATAATTCATTATAAAAGAAAAAAAATTGGCAAACTGCAAAACTTGCTTAGCCATAAATGGTCACTAGGTTATAGTAAGATATATTAAATTGCATGGGATAATGTTTTACAGTGGGGTGTACTTTTCTTTTAGAACCAATTGAATGCCTTTAGAAATCAAAGTAAAAAGAATCTCTTTTTTTCAAATATGTGAAACAATAAAATTAATGAAATTTAAACATTTAATTTAATATTATCAATTTAATTTGTAATTTAATACATTGTTTTAAAGAATTTTTTCTCTCAAAGCAAATGCCTTTTGTGAAGTTAGAATTTCCAATCTTTCACTTACCAGCCCAAATCTTTAAAGGAGACCGATTATGCTCCTTTTTACAATATGTAAGATAAGTCCCAGGTTTCCCCAGAATGTGTCTGTGAAGTTTCAGCTCAAAATACCCCACAGATCAGTTATTATATAATTTTGAAAATGCCTGTTTTGACTGGAAGCAGAAACATGCTGTTTTCATGCATGTCTCTTTAAATGCTCCTCACCCCCTTTTTCTAGAATAGGACTGTGCCTTTAAAGCTTATACATCAGATACTCTGCCAAAAAAACATGATTTTGATTATCACGCTGAAATCATGCGTTTTAAAGCCATATTAGTTTAAACTTCTGATATACGATTTTCTAAGTGCACACATCCAAAGAACGCTCACAGAAAGCGGCTGTCACAGCGTGTAAGTACTAAACTAAATTCTCTTTCATGTCTTATTGCGCTTAAATTGTCAAATACACACAAGTTTATGTTTAAACACACGAGTTACAAAAACAGTCGGTTATGTCTGTGAAGGTAAACAGCTGGGAAAGAAATTACATGTTTATATTAAATTTGTGTGGCAGCAGCATAATATACAGTAAATAAATTAATAAATCCACTGCTTTCTTGTTTCCTCTGAGGCTGGGACTCTAAATAGTGTTCTGTGCTTGTCTGTGCGGCCAATGACAGAACAGTTAGCATGCTTTGATTGAACTTTTGCTATAGCGTTAGAACTGGTACAACCGTTGTTGCTTGTGAAAACAAAATAGGAGCGAGTGGGTGAAAACATGCAGATTAAGGGGTAATATTATAATAAGATCCGAGATCAGAGAAAGGCTTATTTAAAAATTTACTGGCTTGTTCTTTTTCACGTTTTTTTTAGTTGGTAGATGCAACAGGGACCCAGTTATAGCACTTAAACACGGAAAAGTTTACATTTTCATGATATGTCGCCTTTAACAAAGGAACAAACAAAGGGTTTGTTTTCTAAACGTCAAATATAATTTTTGCTATAAAAAAATGTATATCATTATTTTTATATAGAGCAGCAACATATCTGGCAAGTTAACACATTTATATTGAATTCAGTAAAATAATAAAATTTAGGGTTTTTTTTTCAAAATAAAATAGTAAAATTATTTTTGTATCAGAAATGAACATATTCTGTTCAAAAGTTGAAAAGAGGTTTTTTTCTTCATCAAGGCTGCATTTATTTGATCTTAAATGTATAAAAAAATAACACTTTTCTATTTTAATTTTTCAAATGTAACTTTATTCCTGTAATGGCAAAGCATCACTACTTCAGTTTTCAGTGTCACATGACCTTTCGGAAATCATTCTAATCATTCTCAAGAAACAGTTCATATTATTACCAATGTGCTGCTTAATATTTTGGTGGAAACTGTGAAGCTGATTCATTTTTCAGGATTTTTTTTTTTTTGATTAATCATATATTTTGATTCAAAAGAACAGCATTTAATTGAAATTGAAAACTCTGCAACATTTTATAAACTGATAGTTCCAGACTCAAGTCCTCGATTCTGATTGGTCAGCAACTGTGTTTTATTAACGACAAAGCATGGCTGTGACCGATTCACCCAGAGATTCCGTGTATCACTGTGCAACACCCTTGGCAACCGACCTTAGCAACATAAACAATTAACAATATAGCCTCAAAACTGTTCCATAACGGTTGAGGTCAAAAGTTTACATACACCTTGCTAAATCTGCTAAATGTAATCGTTTCTTCCTTCTGGAGCGTCAGTGAGTGTTTCAACCTCAGTTGTCCTCAGTGTAAAAAGGTGGTTCTCAAAATCATACAGTCATTGTGGAAAGGGTTCAAATATACAAAAATGCTGCAAAACCAAAGAATTGTGGAACCTAAAGGATTTTTCTAAAGAACAACGGGCAGTTTAACCGTTCTCATGAACAGCTATCACTAAATAGAAAAACCACTTGTGAATCATCCAGGTAACAACACAGTATGAAGAATCAAGTGTATGTAAACTTTTGAACGTGGTCATTTTTATAAATTCAACTATTGTTTTCTCTTGTGAACTATATGTAAATTTCTTAAATGTGAGATATCTTATTCAGGTCAGTACTAAATAAAAAATAACATGCATTTTGTATGATCCCTTTTATTTTGGTAAAATAATTAACTTTTTTGCAGATCCTGCAAGGTGTATGTAAACTTTTGACCTCAGTTGTAACTTAAATTAATTTATATTCGCATTAACAACATCATTACAGCATTTAAGTAAAAGCTATTAGTTGTATCAATTATGCCTTTTATTAACCTGGTCAGAATATAATTTAGTTGACCTGTCGTGTGTTATTACATTGGTGCTGTGTGTTTAACTTTTCTGGTATTTCACACACAGCAGTGACCCAGACGGCGGTGACACACTAGCATAAGCGCTGCACTTAGACTCTAATCCTTAAAAGGTGTTCTTATCTCTTGTATCATAAAATTCACAGAGGTAGCTCATGCTAACCTGGTAAAGTCACACACAGACACCTACACCTTCTTTCGTAATTGACTACCATATAAGGTTTATCATCTGTTTACACAGACGCTTTCCAGCGCACCTCCACCCTTTGTTGGTATCTGGCGTAGCTGGAATTGGAGTGAATCAGCAGTCTGCCCGAGTGATCTCACTTTTATTCAGTATCTCATTATGTTGTCTGTGGTCACATCCCAAAGGATCAAACCCCTTTCTTCTCATGTTCTCATGCACGGACATGTTGACTCTTTTAGATCCTGACTGTACAGAACGGATGTTACTTGATTATTTGCAGAAACAAGTTTATTTGCAGTAAACCACATATTTAATACATTAATAGACCTTTGTTTGCAATTGTGAATGCTTTGTCATCACTCATAAATCAGTTTTGTCATTTTGAAAGGGAGACGGTTTAACATGTATTGAGCTTTTAAAAAATAATGACTGTTTCCATAAAGGTTGCCCAAACACTCCTTCTGTCTATCATTGGTTGGACAAACAGATAGTGTTGTCTTAAAACTAGTGTCATTTGTTGAGCCATTGTCGCTGTTTAGAGCTGGTTGGGTTGCTCAGACAAAAACACGTCAGTGTTTTTAATAGCGTCACAACGTTTGTGCTTTTTTTGGAGAAATCAACCTGCATATTAAGCTTGGGTATCAAAAAGCTATTTAGCATGGAAAAAAATTACATCACTTTTAAATCGCTGGATTAACTGCTCAATTACGTAATGTTTTTTCCCGATTCTTTTTTTGCGCTTTCACTTACATCTTACGTTCCGTCTTACATTTACGTCATTGCCCTAAAGTAGGATTTTCAGCTGCCATAGAAATGAAGGTGTACATATGTTTCAATTATGCTCGTTACATGAGACTGTTTGCTGTGGACATTATATAATCATAATTGGGCTTTTTATTTAGTCTAATTGGAGGTTTCTTCCGGTGTCTTATAGAAACTTGTCTCCCTCCTAATCTCATTTTCTCTCATTATGTGTTCTTCACACCCTGTGTTTTTGGATCTCATTCTTGTCTCTTTTTTTCACTTAGAAAGATCGCAGCAGCCTCCGCACAAACGGAAAGATCGTGGGAGTCACTGTACAACTACATCTAGAATCTGATCGTTGAGACGTCATTGAAAATCTTACAGGTATATACTTTTTTTTTCTATATACAGTGTTTCTTCAACTACGAGGACACTTGTATATCTAGATTAATTACTAAAAAGCTTTTTTATGTTGTTTATATGTAGGTCCCATTAAACCATCCACATCCATTTTTTGTTGCTTTTCAGTTGCCTTTGTTTTATAGAATTTATTGATTATGGAACTATGAAAATTTGTTATTAAAATATTATTTATATAAGTATATCTAATCTTAAACCATTACAGTACATTACAAAAAAAAAAACACTTTTTTTTAAGCAATTCATATTTTTATTCAGCGTGGATGCATTAAATTGTGTAAGATTTTTATTTCAAATAAAAGTTGGTTTTTGAATTTTCCAAGAATCCTGAAAAATATGTATCAGTTTCTACAGAAATTTTAAGCAGCGCAAACTTTATATTAAGAAAGTTTCTTTAATCAAATAAGAATGATTCTTATTTAAATAAGAGAGATTCTTAAAAACAAATTACTGTAGAATTTGTTTGTGCAGGAATACATTTCTTTTTTATATTCAAATAGAAAATTGTTATTTTACATTGTAGTAATATTTCATTATATTACAGTTTTAACTGTTTTAAATCAAGTAAATTCAAGCTTGGTGAGCCAAAGAGAATTCTTTCGAAAACTTTATTGTGCATTTCCAATCACACTGTATTTTATTTTATTTTTTCCCCCCGAATTATGCAAAGTATAAAAATGTATTATATTATTTTTATTTAAATAAATATTATATATAATAGTTTGAATTTAGGATATATAAAACAGTAGATATGACAGTAGACATTTTACATTTACAGTTTACATTTACATTTATTCATTTAGAAGACACTTTTATCCAAATACAGCAAGAATCATGAGAATCCGTTTTATTTTTTTTTCCCCCAAATTCCGTTTTATTTTTTCTAAATTCAGTTTTTTTCCATAAAAATTTTTCTGAGTTTTTCTAAACTCTGTTTTAAAGGTTAATTAAAAAATATTAATCATAAAGCGTGTCTAATTAATTGAAATCAAGTAACTTACACAATTTAACAGCAATTCATTATATTTTTAAGCCCCTATGAAATACTTTTTTTCCCCTCACAAATTTAGTTTTAATTTGTTTTCCTTTCATTTTCTGGATTCCATTTTAATGGTTTCATTAAAAGTTAATAATCAAAAGAATCTCTAATTAGTTGATTTAATAAAAAAATTCAAATAAAAATTTCAGAAATACTGTGTTGTGAATTTACATTTTTCTGGTAAAAAATTCAGGTAAATAATTTTTATCATAAATATTCCCTGAAAGTAATATTGTAATAATAATTTTGTTAGTAGTAATGCTATAATTACATTTATTAATATATTTCTGTCACAGTTTCTGCAAGTTAAACTGAACTTTTATTTTGACGGTTTGCCGTAAAGACCTTTAAATTTCTGTTTGTATATGACATTATGATGATAGTTTTCAAAAGAAACTGTAAACTGCTCATGAAGTGACTGTCAGAGCAGTTCTAGAGATTGTTTGTGTTCATGTACTTGTATATTGAGACAGCAGAGGCTGAAAACATCGCAAACATCACATGCGCTTCAGTATGTGTGTAGTAAACCGAATTTTGCTGCTAATTTATGGTGTTCTTTGTCTGTTTGATTACGTCATTAATTGATCTTTACCATAATATGTACATCAACTTGACATAGTCACCACTAGTAAGCTACTATTAAATATATTGTAAAAACTGTCATTTGCTGTAAAGTTGCTTTGCAACTATATGTATCATGAAAAGCGCTATACAAATGAATTTGAATTGAATTCAAAGGAATTAAACAAACTGCGCATCTGCGTCATTCATTCACACAGAGAAACGCAAAACATGCAGGATTCATATTTACATCCATGAGTTCAAATCACGTTTTGATTTAAGTGTACTCACCTTTTTTTATATATATTGATCCAAAATTTGGCAAATCCTGCAGTATTTATACAGTAAATTCTGTTTTTATGATTGGACTCCGTCCGTGTTTTTCACATCATGGCAATCATAGGACCCTAAGAACAGTAGAGCTTGAACAGTGAAAGCAATAAGGAATAGTAAAAGTTTTTTACATATGATGTTTTTTTTTTTTCATTTATATGTGATGCATAACTTGAGATGTGTTAGCAGTGACATTCACTCTTAAAAATAAAGGTGCTTTACGACGCCATAGAAGAACCATTTTTGGTTCCACAAAGAACCATTCAGTCAAAGGTTCTATAAAGAACCATCTCTTTCTTACCTTTTTATAATCTGAAGAACCTTCTTTCGCCACAAAGAACCTTTTGTGAAACAGAAATGTTCTTTAGATGTTAAACGTTCTTTATGGAACCATTTAGACAAAAAAGGTTCTTCTATGGCATCGTGAAGCACCTTTATTTTTAAGAGTGATGGTTGGTTCAAAAACAACACAAATACCCATCTACTCAACTCTGTCTTGTAAAATCCCACCAGACTCCTTGAATTTAGAAACACAGAGCGACAGTTTAAAAATGAATCTTATGATACCTTTATTTGTTTTACCAGCTATTGTAAGTGAAATACCAAATCCACTCCGGACGTAATACAGACAAGAGGATCAACTGTTGTAGACATCTGTAAAGAGGGAAAGCATAATCGTGTCAAGATGTTGACTGATGAGGTGCAAGAGGTCAGTGTTTTCACCACCCACACATTAACCTTGAAAAATGTGTGCGATTTGTATGCGTTTATAATCTGTGTTATGTTTGTCATCAGGTGAGATACTGCCTGAAGACTCTGAGAGAGCAAATGGCAGCCAGACAAAACAATAACAACAACAATAAGGTACATTTTTTACAAATCATTATACACACCATTAGTAGGTGTCAATTATTTCCTTGCTGTAGTATATATTTTCCCCATCAGCTTGTGAATGCTTTACATATTTCTTCAAATTACTACTAAGCTTTCTCATTTGTAAAGTAATCTGTCTTCTGCCCTAGATTCCATCCAATGGCTATAAAGTTGACGTACTTGTCAGCAAAGCCAATGGCTCCAATGGATTTGTGAACGGATCTTACTCTAAACGTCCGGTAAACTATTTGTCATACGAAGATTATTCACTTGTGCCATTAGACACACACCTAAGTAGCAAGAATGTATAGACTACTCTCAAACACAAACAAACAGAGACACTCCCACAGAAAGAGAGCGAAAGCATTCAATCCATTTGCTGTATCACATTTCACTTGTTTTGGAAAGAATTGAATGCCGTATTGTGAGTAAAAAAAGCCCCTTTCCTCCATTAAAGGTATTTATCATTCAATCTCAAGTACACCTCGCTAAAACCTTTCAAACTCAAATGAATAACATCTCTGTTTGAAAATGTCCTGTTCTCTTGTAGAGACTCCCAAATAATGATGATTGACACAAAGAGGCACAAAGTGGCAGATGTAGTTCAGCTTCTTTAATGAAGATACGATGACGTTCATAGAGAAATAATTTGGCCAAAAATATTACTACAGATTTATTCATTCATGTTTTTGTCGTAATGTGTTGAGAAGTTGCATGTGCAGATATATGGGAGCGTACGCACGTTAACCTTTTGCTTCTGCCTGTGAAAAGTCACACCTATGACATGATGCCTTTGGGAGCAGCAATTGCCAAACTTGTGGTTGCTCAGTAAACAAGCCATCATTCAGTCTTTAACTACATGCCTGCAACGCCTCCCATGCACACGCCACATCATTTTTGGCTTCTTTTTAAATGCTTTTTACAGATTTTTAGATACGTTTTATTTTACCCTTGTCCCAGATCCCAAAATCCATCATGAAAAAAGTATGTTTATTAATCTGTTACATTAAATAATTATAAATATTTTTACAAAGTATACAAAGTATATAAAATATGCTAAAAGAATAAATGCATAGTTCATTTGCAAAAACAGATAACTCAGTTTTTAACAATTTTCAAAAATCATGTTTTTTCATTGTGCATTCCAATTAATCTCAATCAAACTGCATTGGGCTTATTTTGATTAGGTAAAAAAGCTAAAAAATACAGCTAACTAACACAATAAAATGCAATAAAAACATGATAACATAATAAAAAAAACTTTTATCTGAAGAGTTATCTGTTTTTGCAAATAAACTCTTCATATGATTATATATATATAGTATATATTTGCTTAAAAATATACACTACCGTTCAAAAGTTTGGGGTCAGTACATTTTTATTGTTTCTTTTTTTTTTTTTTTTTTTTTTTTTTTAAGAAATTAATACTTTTATTCACCAAGGATGTATTAAGTTAATAATTAAAAGTTTATTAAAAGTTAATAATAAATAATTTACACTGTTATAAAATATTTATATTTTGAATAAACACTGTACTTTTTAAACTTGTTATTCATGAAAGAATCCTGAAAAAAAAAATTACAGGTTCCAAAAAATATTTGGCAGCACAACTGTTGATATTATCCAACATTGATCATTCTAATAATAAATCCGCATATTAGAATGATTTCTGAAGGATCATGTGACACTTTAGACTGGAGTAACAGCTGAAAAAAATTCAGCTTTTCATCACAGGAATAAATTCTATTTTAAAGTATGTTAAAATAAAAAACATTATTTTATATTGTCAAAACATTTTGCAATATTACTGTTTTTTTTTCTATATTTTTAATCAAATAAATGCAGCCTTGATGAGCATAAGAGACTACTTTAAAGACTATTACAAGTCTTACTGACCCCAAACTTTTGAACGGTAGTGTATATAAATAAATAAAAATAGTAACTTTTTTTCCCCAATAAATATAATATGGAGGATCAAACCTGCAGAAATAAAAAATATCTATATATAAAAAAAAATAAATGTAATAATAGGACAATAAATAAAGTAATAAATTATTTGATAAAACAAATACAATTCATTTGTAATAAAATGTAATCCTGAATTTTTTAATGACCCTATTTTTTTTTATTTTTTTCTGTATTTATTTTTAAATATAAATAAATAAATAAATATAGTAAGTTTTACCATACAACAAATATAATATGAAGGATCAAACCTGCAGAAAATCAAATAAAATAAAATAAAATAGATAAGTGTAATAATAGAACAATAGATAAAGGCATACATTATTTGATAAAACAAAAACAATTCATTTATATGTTTTATTTACACTTAGTTTAATTATTTTTGACTTTTATTTACTTATTCTCTAATTTATTCTTTCATTTATTTATATATATTTATTACAAATAAATTACATTTGTTTTATCAAATAATTTATGCCTTTATTTATTTTCTTATTGTATTATGTTACATTACATTAAATTATTAATTAATTAATTAATTTATTTATAATTTCTGCAGGTTTGGTTCTCTATAAAAAGGAATATGTACTAAATATCCTAAGTATATATGTACAGTATATCAAACAAAGTGCATCTAAATGATGCTAGGTCTTTTATCATATACTGGTGCACTTGTTGATCACTATATTCTCATATAATGGTATTATAATGGAATATAATGGAATTTTTTCTGAAAATACCTGTACCATGCTATTACAGTAAAAATCATGGTAATGTTTTTTTAAAACATTAAAAACAATATAAGAGAATTTTCAACATGTTTTCTTTTGTACAGGACCAGGAGGATGATGAAAGCTCTTTTGCCTTGAAAGAAGTCACCAAACATCTGTACACTCGTCTGCAAGAGATGGAGAGGAGACACCAGGAGGAGAAAGACAGAATACAGGTCAGAATCGTCATAAAAAAAAACAGGAAAATGTAATATATAATTGTAATATAATGTGTCTTGCCTTTTCTAAACTGAGCACCTTTTCGTTTTTTTCATTTTTTAAACCCCCATTAGGCAGAAAACGTTGAATATCAGCAGCGGTTTCTGGAGGAGCATAACTCTCGCATACAGAAGGCAGAAACCAAGGCGGAGGAACAGGGCAAAATGATGGAAGAGATGCAGAAGCTTATGCGTAGCTTGCAGCTGGAAAATGCCACACTACAAGAAAAGTTGGGTGCTAGTGAGGCTGAGCTTGAGAAACTGCGAGGACAGAAGAAAATGGATCATGCTGACAGGTGAGGCCTTTTATTTGGCTGACCCAAATTTATACATAATGCATTGTTCTCATATTTAACTGTTTCCTTAGCTACATTAAATATTTTCCTCTTGCAATTTATTAAGATATACATAATGCTTTGCTCTCAAATGTTTATTGTTTCCTTGACTACGTTAAATATTGTCCACCTGCAATTTAGTAAGCAAGTATGTTGCTCTAATTACAAGTCTATTAGCTGCATTGTGCTGCCACAGAAGCTCATCTTTCAGTGACACGCCTCTCACATGGAATTCGACTTTGACTCATTCTTGTACGTTAAACGTGGACTCACCCTCTATGTTGCTAATTGCGATTGTTTCTGCGTTACACGCGAGTGTCATTTGTTACTGTGTTCACGTGTAACATACAGGTTTTCTGTACTGCAGGTCTGAACAACTGGAGAAGGAGCTGGCAACCCTGAAGGATAAGAACCATAACTTAGATGACATGCTCAAAAGTCAACAAAGGAAAGTCAGAAACATGATCGAACAGGTAATAATTACAGCGCGCAGGATAGTTGGAGAAACACCCAATCACAGAGACAAATCGTTAAATGACGTGCAGTTAATATATGTAATGTGATGGATTTTTACTTGTATTCAATGATGATTAATTTTGGGGCAGGAGTTGATTGAAGCATGAATACTGGAAAAGTGGTGAGAGGAGAGAGACTATGAGAAAAAAACAAGTTTTTTAATTTAATTTACATTAAAAAAATTAGATAGGGAGATGGATAAATAGATTATAGTACTTTGTATTATTCATAAATTAAATAATTTAGTATGTCTAATTTTATGTATATACATACATTTAAATATAAAAATTATTTATATATACATATATATATATATATATATATCACAATTCTGCTATAAAGCAGCGATAGATAGATAGTACTTTTTAAATTATTCTAAATAAGAATTTTAAGAAATTAGATTTTATTTACATTTTTAAAAACATTTAATGTCTAATTTTATATATACATTTAAATATTTAAATTTGATATATATGACAATTCTATAAAGCAGTACTAAGATAGATTGATAGATAGAGAGATTGTACTTAAATTAATATTAATAAATTAAAAAATAATTTTAAGAAATGAGATTTTATTTACATTTTTAAAAACATTTCGATTTATTACATCTAATTTTATGTATATGCATACTTTTAAATATTCAATATTTAAATACATTTTTTAAAGATAGATAGATAGATATAGATAGATAGATAGGATAGTACCTTTAAATTATTATTAAAAAATTAAACATTAATTTTAAGAAATTTGATTTGATTTACATTTTTAAAAACATTTAATTTGTCTAATTCTATGTGCATACATACTTTTAAATTTTAAATTGTATATATATAACAGTATTGCTATAAAGCAATACTAGATAGATAGATAAATAGTACTTTTTAAATCATTATTAATAAAATAATTTTAAGAAATTAGATTTTTTTAGATTTTTGAAAATTAATTTATTACGTCTAATTTTATGTATTATGTATTTTATGTATTACTTTTTAAATATTTACATTTCATACATATATATATATATATATATATATATATATATATATATATATATATATATATATATATATATATATATATATATATATGACAATTCTGCTATAAAGCAGAGATAGATAGATCTTTTTTTTTTTTTTTTTTCTCAAAAACAGACAGGTTGTGTATTATATAGAGTATTTGCTTGGAGATGAGAAGTGAAACTCAACCTAAGTCGTAAATAAAAGATAGCGTCATTTCCCTGCTGCTCAGCCTCGGTGCACTTTAGATCTCATGTTACATGTAATGGCTTCATCCAGGAACACTGAAATCACAAATGCAAGCAGAGCATTATGCTTCAGAAACCCAGCTCCATTTAATTAGATTATTCAAGTAGATTATTCAAATTTTCTCTTAGTAATGACTCCTGATTAACTTATTACATCCTTCAGTACATTTAAACTCACTGTGAATGTGATACATCCTTGCATTCATTCATTTATTTCTCCAAATATGTTAACAGGTGCAAAATGCACGAACCCTGATGGACCAAAGAGACCGGCTGATCAGTGACCTCAAAGAGAAGGTGTCTTTCCTCGAAGCTGAGGTCAGTATTTGTGTTTCAAAGAGCCTCTTTATTTTTTTTTTTATAGTCACTGTGTGACTGTAACATACCAAATGTGTCCTACAGAACAGAGAGATCCATGACCGGATGGAATTTCATTTGGGCAATAGAGTGTCTAATCCATACAACTCAGACATGGGGTCCAAGGTTATCTACAGGTGCTACTTTCTTATAATAAATACTTACAATATATCTCTCCATTTATACAATCACAAAACAATGTTTATTTTTTTACTATCAAGCCCCAAAAAGCACCAAGTATGAAAAATATTGCAAAAGCATAAAAGCATTCTGAACAAGGTCTTTGTTTATTCAAAAAATATTTTTCATTTTATATTATAGCAAACCTCTGATGCCAACAAGCCCTGGAAACAAGTCTATGCCGTTCATTAAAGTGGTTGAGACCAAGTCCTGAACAACAGATGAAGACAAATGATGGAAGTGATTGAGTAAGATTGTAGAAGAAGTAACAAGCATTCCTCCTCTCTCAACATTTATGCAACATCCCTATGTTTGGCACGAGTAGCACTTGGTTCCTTTTTTTTATATATACAGTGCTTTGTATATAGGACTTTAAGTAAAATGTCACATGTATATTAGATTTGCAGATCATACACTGCATTTTATGCCTTAATGCCTTTATTAATGGCAGTAGATATAAGTGGTGATATTCATATGTCCTACAGATTTGTCAATATGTCCTTTATAGCATGTATAGAATCTAATCTAATGGCAGTAGATATAAGTGGTGATATTCATATGTCCTACGGATTTGTCAATATGTCCTTTATAGCATGTATAGAATCTAATAATGCAGCCATTGTTTAAATATTGTGACTGACAGCCAATTTTAATAATCTGATAAAGCCAAAACTGATCAGTTTATCTCACACACACACACACACACACACACACACACACACACACATATATATATATATACAATATTTCTATGCTACTTCTGTATCTTTGTATGTATATATACTCTAATATACATTTATAATTTACTGTATTTACTGTAATTGTATTATGTTCTGAAGAGCTATTTTTGTCTATTCTGTGTACCTTTTCATCCGTCTCTTATTAAATGTGAAAAATGTGTTACTGTAGATAGAATTGTAGTGCTTTGCACATTTCTCTGGTATTGTATTTTACCTGGTATATGTATTTATCTTAAGGGCTAATCAAAATAAAGTATTTAAGATTGGTCACAATATGTGCAAGACAATGTTACTTTTTCCTATATAACAGTGTGATTATGGTAAATATCTAAATGTGATAGTTCCAGGTTTAATTAATATTTTAAATGAATGAATATATTTATTTTCCAATTAAAGACATTTAGTACATTGTCCCCAGTTTTCACTACAGCATACACTAGATGTCCAAAAACATGTGGACAGCTTGTGTTTATTACTCATTAATTTTCAAAACCACTGGATGTTGGAATATAGATGAAATGTTGTTATTGTATGCTGAGGTACTAAGATTTATCGTCGATGAAATGGCTGAAGTAACCTGTTAATTATAAGTAGGCGTGTGTACACATACTTTCGGTCATGTAGTGTATAACATACCCTTCCTTTCATTATCGGTTTGTGCACTTGGATAGATTCAGAGCAGACCACTAGCGACATCTAGTGATGTAACGCTATACTCAAATAAATGCTAATGTCTTTTATATAAAATTCGAATGGGTTCCTGAAAATATGAGCAAAGCTCAACATACACTACCAGTCAAAAGTTTTTGAACAGTAAGATTTTTTTTATGTTTTTTTAAAGAAGCCTCTTCTGCTTACCAAGCCTGCATTTATTTGCAAATACAGCAAAAGCACTAATATTGTGAAATATTTTTAATATTTAAAATAACTGCTTTCTATTTGAATATATCTTAAAGTGTAATTTATTCCTGTGATCAAAGCTCAGTTTTTAGCATCATTACTCTAGTCTTCAGTGTCACACAATCCTTCAGAAATCATTCTAAAATGCTGATTTGCTGATCAAGAAACATTTTGGGAAAGAAATTATAGAAACAAATACTTTTATTTAGCAAGGATGCTTTAAATTGACCAAATGTGATGATAAAGACATTTATAATATTACAAAAGTTTCTATTTCAGATAAATGCTGTTCTTCTGACCTTTCTACTCATCAAAGAAACCTGAAAAAATTCTACTCTGCTGTTTTCAACATAATAATAATAATAATAATAATAATAATAATAATAAATGTTTTCTGAGCATCAAATCAGAATATTAGAATGATTTCTGAAGGATCATGTAACTGAAGTAATGATGCTAAATATTCAGCTTCGAAATCTCAGGAATAAATAACGTTTTAAAATATTTTCAAATAGTAAAATATTAAATATTTTGTCAATATTTTATATATTAAAATATAAGTTAGTTTATTTTTATTTAAGTATTGTCTAAAATACTTAAAAATTTAAATTACTATATTTATAGCTTAAAATGAACCCAAAATAGGTTGGAAATTAGCATTTATTAATATGTTTAGTAAATTAACATTTATTACTAAGTTTAATAAATAATGATTATTATTATTTTTAATTGTTTATTAATAAATGTTATTATTTACAACCTATTTTGGGCCAGCCATAGAGTAATTTTAAACAATAATTGAGTTAAATAAAACTACCCAGAAGGCTGGGTTAAATATATATATATATATATATATATATATATATATATATATATATATATATATATATATATATATATATTTAACCCAATATATATATATATATATATATATATATATATATATATATATATCATGTTGATAATTCGGAGACCTTAGCAATTCTTTTAATTCAAATAATTAAATAATTACATTCAAACTCATTCCAGGAGTACAGTACACTGGGATTTTTATTTTTTTTTTTTAAATATATAAACTGTGTGTGAACTGTTAGATATATTAGTTAAACCAGCATTTATGCAACCTAATATTACAAGTAGCTAGTTTTAGACACACAAAAACTAATTAATCCACTGACATACAGCTAAATTTGCAACAATGTTACCTATTCTGTTCTTAAACATTTGTCTATTTATTTAATGATTGTTGTAAATAAATAAAAAACGTACTTTTTGGTTAGTTTCAAGGTCCTATTGTATAGCTTTTTCACCAAATATGTATGTCAAATGTATTTGTGACATAAGTATCGCCGATCAGGCGGGTTTTTGCATAACAAATACCCAACTTCAACTAAAAGGTGACAGATTATATATTGCATAATTGTGTTTAAGTTGTTATATATACACTTGCGTACGTTGTCATCACGTGGTTGAGCTCTGCGCGTGAAGCCGCAGTGGCTGTGATAAACCACGTGACGCGGTGATCCGGGTGTCAGTGTGGAAGAGAAACAGGTAAATTTTGAGTCTCTCGCTTATTGTCTGCGCGAGTCGGTTCGGCCTTGTTGTCAGCTTTGGGGAATCGATTTAGGACGCGCAAGAGTTCGTGTTTTGTTTCCGTCTGATTAGGAGGTCGATATTAAAGCCTCCGTCGGTCGGGGTTATCTCCACATTTCTGACATCCAGCCGGGTCTTTGGTTAGTACCTCGCCTGTTGTTCATTTTTTATCATTCGGGGCCTGTAGGCCTCGGTGAAGCCTCGGTGTCGAGTGTACAGGTGAACCGACGGGAGTGCGCCTCACCCCGGGGGGCGTGTGCCTTCCACTTTTGCAAACGCAAAATATTATCGTGTCGATTAATCTAACGAACAATCTACCCAAATAGTCTTTGAGAAATGCTGAGAGAACATATAGCTGATTAGCAACCGGAAAAGTTTAATTTTTGATCAGTAGCAGCATCATGATGCCCGATAACCGGCCATGAGGTTATTAAACGCGGCTAGAGCGGAAGCCACCCATCATCCAAATCTTGTTTATGTTATTTAACATATCGACAACTTATTAAGAATATTAAAAACGGCATGTATTTGTTCACATCGTATCGATAGATCTGCATGTTTGAGTTTACACCGAGTTGCTTTTCCAAGGCCCATCGCCTGGACTTATCAGTCATACTCCATATCAAAAGATTTTTTTTTCTATTGTTAACTAAGTTTAATAGCTTATAGTTTTGCTTACTTTTTACCCGGTAAGTTAAAATGAGATTCCCAGGATGTAGATCTAATGTAGAGCACCACAGGTAAAGTAGGTTACCTGTTGGATGCTTATTTTACAGTTTGATTGGATGCTTTCAGGTAATGTTTTATGTTCCAATGCATGCAAATGAATGCCTTTTATGTGCTTCTGTTCCTAGATATTTCCTTGATGTTTATCTGCCTAGTTACGTATCTAAGTTTTATTTACTGTAAGGAATAGTGTGAGTGCTCAAGAAATATGAAATGACGTGCTGACACTTTCACCCATGGACTGTGTGGTTGTGTTCACGTCTCCAACATGGTCTCAATTGACAGCTCGCCCTCTCTCCGTTCAAAGGCCGTTAAAGGGGAAGCTTTGTCCGTTAAAGCACGGTTTTCCCGCGGCTGGTCCCGCGTCTTTCTGTCACGCTGGCTGATTCTGTGCGCGTTCTAAAGTGCGCAGTTGCTTTCGGCCACCACATGCCCTGCATTTCCTCATGCGCAGAGCTGCTACGGTGGGCTGTTTGGCATAACCACACATGCAATATTTCACAACTTGCATCAGGTGGATTGCTTTTGTTGTAATTTTGCCGAAATATCAAGCGTTGCGGTGTTCTGTTTGCGTGTGTGTGCTTTTTTTTTTTTGTTTTTTTGGAAAATACTAAGAATGTTGAGCCCCGGAAGCGCATACATGGTTGACCTGTTGCAGCTGGACTTGTAAACAGCACTTGCTCATGTTAATATATTTGCGCAAAGCTTTCGAAATTCCTAGAACTTAACTTCTGTGGGTGTTCTGGTAAACTTGTGCCGTTGTTGTATGGCCAGTGCGTCAGGCATGTGACGTTGTTTACTTCCAGTTTTGGCTCATCAAAATGGCTACACAAGGTGTCGCGTGTTTGTTTGCATGCATGTTTTATGTTAATTTGACTTGTCAAGACCATGTGATGTTTTTTTGGGGTTGTCGTTTATTTTTTGGCGCGTTGTCAGTAACGTTTCTCTCATCTGTTTCTCTTTTAAAGGCGTTATTCCTTTGTAAATACTGTTATTTGTATATACTGTAAATGATGACTTCAGTGGGCGGAAGCCGGACCCGGGGCAACTGGGAGCAGACGCAGGGTCAGACACAGAGCCAGTCACAGCACAAGCAGAGGCCCCAGGTAAGTTCTTAAACATTAGGTTGTATTGATTAATTGTAGTGATTGGATGCATTTTGACATGCCTCCAAAGCCCATTTTAAACCACCCCTCAAAAAACTGCCTACACATCACTACCTAAAAACTTGGAAAGACTTGGGCCAGAAACTTCACACAGCATAAGTGATGGTGTAAAAAAATAAAAATAAAGATAAGAGAATTGTACATAAGTTGAAAAATGTTTACAGATGATACATGACTAAATTATGACATGGTTGTAGCTTTTGAAGGGTGCATTAAAAACTAGATCTTAAAGGGGAAGTTAACCCAAAAATGACAGTTCTGTCATTATTTACTCACCTTCATGTCATTCCAAACATGCAAGACCTTCGTTTATCTTCGGAATGCAAATTAAGATATTTTAGATGAAATTTGAGAGCTTTCTGACCCAGCATAGACAGCAATGCAACTGTCGCATTTAAGGCTCAGAAACGTGGTAAGGACATTTGTAAAATGGTCCATTTGACATCACTCGTTCAACTGTAAATTTACAAAGCTACAGGGATACTTTTTGTGTGCAAAGAAAACAAAAATAACAACTTCATTCAGCAATTCTCCTTCCTGCCACCCTAGTGCCATTATGGTAATAACACAGCGCATGCGAATGCTTTCCTCTGCACTTTTTGCGCGCAAAAAAAAATTCTTGTAGCTTAGTAAAATTATGGTTGAACCACTGATGTTACATGGATGGTTTTAACAGTGTCCTCACTGCATTTCTGTGCTTTGACTGTGGTAGGACTTTTGAAGTCTATGCAGGGTCAGAAAACTCTCGGATTTCATCTGAAATATCTTAATTTGTGTTCCTAAGATAAATGAAGTCCCTACGGGTTTGCAACGACATGAGGGTGAGTAATTAATGACACGGTTTTCATTTTTGGGCAAACTATCCCGTTAAGGTCCTGAATTTAATAGCGTTTGGATGTTAAAATGTGTTGTTAAAACTAAAAATAAGACCAAATCTGTTATGTGACTTTAAGTGGCGAGTGATGTCATTGCATACTCAGTTATTTTCTCAACTTGTTTGCAGTTTTGCTGGCCACCATTTCCATCAGTGGCATCCATCAGTCTGAGACTTTTGCTCTGAGTCACTGCAGTCTGTCACTCGTTCTTATGAATTAAATTACGGCCTTTAGGAATAAATCATAAATCTATGCCCAAGCAAATGCAAAGCCTGACCTATTTCTCCTCTGCTGTATTCTGGCCTGCTCGGGTTGGGGGGGGGGCAGACACAATTTTGTTTGAAAACATCTTTCACTGATAAGGCTTAAGCTTGGTCCCCGACTGTCTTGTCTGAAGCAACTTGCACTGACATACCATAAAAATATCAGTGCTGTTGATTTGCATCAAGATGCACACTAGCAATTATTTATTCTAAGGCACATTTAAAAAAACGACTTGAATGTTCTAATTTAACTCAGGCCTAATCCTGGCTTAATCTAAGCCCTGCCTTTGCAGTTCTATTAGAATTGATCATATTGGAATAAATACAAGATGCCAGCTCATTGGTAAATATTCACATTTGTTCTGTGAACAAGTGCAGCAAACACAAGCTAACCAATAGCCATCGTACACATTCTTTTGAAATGTATAGCTATTTGAAAGCATTGAGAAAGCATATGTTTTTAGCTTGGACTTTAAGGCGTTAAGGGCCAGATTTACTAAATGGCATGTTAGCGTGAGTGAACAATTCCAGAAAAGCACTGATGGGAGTGGATAGTTCTGTAAGTGATTTACTGACAATGCGTGAGTTAAAGAACGCAGACATAGCCAGCGCATTTCCATAATGACCAGTAAACTGACTATCTCTGACCTTAGTAAATCACCTCGTATGATTAATTTAAATGCTCTCCTTTCAGAAGTTTTGCGTATGCAAAAAGGTTAGCTGCAAAAATGAGTTTGTCCACGCCTTTTCTTTATAATGTTTTACTGCAAGAGTGTTTGTGCTTGTGCTAGCTGTTAGTAGATCTGGCCTCGTTATACTCATAAATGATGCTGACATTCATTGCTGTATGTTTCACAACTGTTATGGAATCAGACCATTTTTTCCTCTGTTTATTTAGGCCACCGCTGAGCAGATCCGACTCGCGCAGATGATCTCGGACCATAATGATGCAGACTTTGAAGAGAAGGTCAAACAGGTGAGTAGGAATGTCAAAAGTTAGCTCACCGGAAAATAATGTCAGGTTCTGCTTTACCTCCATCAAATAGTCCCTTCAGTAAAAAGAAATTTTGTGTTTTGGCGAATGGTTTGACTAGCTTCAGTTGCACTGTTTCGATGTGCCTCTACTGGCAGTTTCATTCTGGGTCACTTACACTCAGTGCACACAAAATTTCCCTCACTGCTCTCTCTGTAGCTGTGACGGGGACCATCTGTGCCAAAGTAAAGTTTGAGCTGCTACCGGATGCTCTCTCTCAGTCGCACTCTGAGTTAGACAGCAACATAAAGCTCAGACACTTCAGAGGTCACTCAATGTTTCCATCAGCCACTTCCGTTTTATCTTGTTCCCTTCTAAATATATGGCATGTATTTACAGGATTTTACATGCTGCTTGTTGCTCCTTTTCTCTTTTACAGCTGGTTGACATCACAGGAAAGGATCAGGATGAGTCCATGATAGCGCTTCACGACTGCAACGGAGACGTCAACAGAGCCATCAATGTCCTGTTGGAGGGCAGCCCTGACACTGTGAGTTCAGGCTTGAGTTTAGAGGTGGAAAGGTTTGTGTTTGTAAGAGGAATTGAAAAGCCCAAATACATAGCATTTATATACTAATATAATATTTTGAATATTTTGAAACTGCTTTCTGTTCAGCTCTCATTTCAATTTGTTGTCGCGTTTATATTAACTGGTATTTTATGTTAGTTATGCTTCTATTATATAGATTTAGACTAGGTTTAGTACTTCAACCTTATGTTTTTAAGGTTGAAGTACTAAACCTAAGGTTTTTTTTTTTTTTTAATATCAGTTTTTTTCAGTTAGTGAAAAATGTTTGTAATATTTTAATTAGAACAACAGTATTTTAAACAGTTTATCAAAATGTTTAGTTCTTATTATTTGGATATAGTTCAGTCTTACAATTCTCAAATCTGTTTTTTCCATCCTCCTTTTCAATGTTAAATTTGCCCTTTGCTTTGCAGGACTCATGGGAGATGGTTGGAAAGAAGAAAGGAGTTTCAGGTCAGAAGGAAAGCGCACAGACAGATGGAGGAGATGAAGGGAAGGAGAACCGAGAGAAAGGAGGAGAAAGAGATGTGGCACGTCGCAGAGGAGGGGCCCCGCGGAGGGGCCGTGGAGCCAGCCGTGGGCGAGAGTGTGAGTGGAGATATTATGCTTTTGTTGATGCTCCTTATTTTAATCTGAAAGACTTCACGCCACTGTTTTCCTATTAAATGAGGTGTTTAAATTTTAAAAAAATGCAAAATTTCCTTGGGCCATTTAAGAGAACTGTACTTTCTTAGTCTGCTGTCAGCTTTTTCCTCTGCCTGAGGACAGATTGCAGCACACCACAATCCCTTCACTGCTCTCTCTGTAGTGGTGCAGGGACAGTGTGTGCTATAGGAAAGTTTGAGCTACTACCGGATACTCTCTCTCAGCTGCAGTCTGAGGTAGAGAGCAACATAAGGCTCATACACTTGTGACTCAAGTCTTGTGGTTAGATTTATAATCTGACTTTGAGAACTGTTAGTCTTCAGCCATCCTTCGTACAAAGTTTGTTTTCCGATTTATGCAAAATGCATTCACATGTACATTTAAATCAGAAACTTGGGCTGCCCAGTCAAAGTGAGGTAATGAGAAAGCACAGTAGATGCTATTCCTAAACACTGAAAGTACTAATCATAACGTGTAAGCTCGCCAAGCATTTTGTTGCTCTTGGCTCTGGGTAATCAATTTTCTGATGCTTTTACAATGGAGGCTGCTTTTACCCTTCCTCAATATAAAGCTTGCATATCCCTAATGCAGCTATTTCTTTGCTTTGTGTTGAGACTTCTGGGAAGTCTTTCTAGGAGTGTGTTTTAATAGTCGTGCTAATGCAGTCTTAAAGGAGCAGTGTTTACATTTATTCCCTCTCTCCTGTCTTGTGTATTTTATCTTTCTTGTGTCTCCATTCTTTGTTTCTTCTCTTCAGTCCGTGGACAGGAAAATGGGTTGGATGGGGCCAAGGCAGGTGGAGTTGCAGGCAGAGGA
The DNA here is from genome assembly GCA_036247105.1 of Cirrhinus mrigala. Taxonomy (NCBI): domain Eukaryota; kingdom Metazoa; phylum Chordata; class Actinopteri; order Cypriniformes; family Cyprinidae; genus Cirrhinus; species Cirrhinus mrigala. The sequence goes on along the minus strand of CM070025.1, from coordinate 28,298,692 downwards.
ACGGAGCGAGGCCGTCGGGGAAGAGGCAGAGGAAGAGGTAAGTACTTTTTTTGATAATGATTAACTAGAATGAAAATGCTTATTGGTTTTGGTTTGACTTCATATGTATGTCCTGCAGGTGGAGCTGGAAGACGAGGAGGGAGGTTTTCAGCTCAGGGCATGGGGTAAGTTTGTGTGCCTCAATTCAGGTTTTTTCTCTTTTTGCATGTTCTCTAGAGACATCTCAGAATGACAGATTCTGGGAAATGCTAATGGTATCTAAAATTCATAATCCTGCGCTTCAAAAACTGTTGAAGGTATGGCGCAAGTTTTTAACAGAGAAAGCTGTTCTGTTGAGTCCAACCTGCTGGGTTTAAGGCCTGCTGCTGTGCTTATCTTGAGACTGTGTGTGCAATTATAGTGTGTAAACCTTAAAGATTTCAATGTGTTTTCTATGCAAAGAATTAACCAGGTAAGTAAGAGCTATTGTGGGTGTATTTGCTGCTTTTTGGTGCTATGACTTTTTAGGCTTGTCGATGACAGAGTTCACTAAATTGATGGCAACTAGGGGTGGGTGGTTGAAATACAGATAGAAAGGTCAACCTCTAGAAATTTGAGTCATTTGTATTGTGGTTATCAAAATGCCACCTCAGAGTGTTGGGAATGTTTGTTGCTCTCAGTTTATGCTTAGAAAATAAGGAAGTTTGTTAAAATGGTATGATGTGGAAGTGAAGCTCTCAAGTTTTATACCTGCAGCTTCACTTCCATTGTAAACATGTAACGGGTACTGCCATTCAGAAGTTTAAAGTGTAGATTCAAAGCTTTTATTCAGCAAGAATGCTCTAAAATGGTCCTAAATTGGCACGGTTTCTGCAAAAATATGAAGCAGCTCAACATCAATAACAAGAAATGGTTCTTGAGCAACAAATCAGCGTATTAGAATAATTTCTGAAGGATCGTGTGACACTTAAGATAGAAGTAATGATGCTTTTAGTCCAGCAGACGACATTAGATGTATTCGACTTAAAGCGGCGCTGAACAGACCGATCATTGAATGGGTACCTTGATGTCATACACCCACAGTGCCGCTTTAATTCAAATGCACCTTTTCGTTTTGTTTGGGGTTTTCGGTGAGTTCCCGTCACACAATATGTCATTCAACCTGACCAATCAGGTTGTGAACGTATCACTATGTCTTTACGTTCGCTATCAAAAATGCCAGTGTGAACGCTAAGTGGACAAGGACCAAATGTATAGTTTTCCTTTTTGGTCCGGACCAAATGAACCAAACCTTAAGTTGTATTAATATTTCTGAGTGTTGTTTATTTTTTTTGACTGTATTTTTGATTAAATAGACTTATAAATGAGCATAAGACTTCTCAAAAACAACAAGTGACTCTTTTTACTGTTTTATGGTAGTTGTTTCATTGCAGTGTGTGTGTGTGTGTGTGTGTGTGTGTGTGTGTGTGTGTGTATGTGTGACCCTGGACCACAAAACCAGTCATAAGGGTCAAGTTTTTTTAAATTGAGATAATAAGATAATCCGTTAATGTATGTTTTGTTAGGATAGGACAGTATTTGGCTGAGATACAGCTACAATTTTAAAATCCAAATATTGAGAAAATTGCCTTTAAAGTTGCCCAAAAGAAGTTCTTAGCAATGCATATTACTAATTAAGTTTTGCTATATTTATGATAGGAAATTGACTAAATATCTTCATTGAACATGATCTTTATTTAATATCTTACTGATTTTTGGCATAAAAGAAAAATGTCATTTTGACCCATACAATATATTGTTGGCTATTTCTGCAAATATACCCGTGCTATGACTGGTTTTGTGGTCCAAGGTTGCAAATGACTAAATTGATTTCTGATTACCTGGAGGGGGGGGTGTTTCCACTTTATTTATTTTGGGAATAACTTTGGACCATTATTTTTAAGAGCCCCCCCCCAAGTGTATATATGTGATTGTCATTTAGTAAAAATAAAGTTCTGTGTAGATTTGTTGCCTGCCCCTGACAGTAACCAAGATGCATTTTTATATTTTGAAGTAGCACTACGAGTAAAAAAAAAAAAAAAGTTTGTCTTTCATACTTTTGTTTTAGCAATAATAGAGGAGTTTCAATGTCATTGTAAGCCTCTAGTTTAGTTTTTTTTTTTTACTAAAAAATTCAGTAGTTTATCATCTAGTCATATCGCGCCCCTGGACTGGTTTTCTGTTACTGTCAAGGCTGTCTGGTCCCTTTTCTTTGACTTGCAGTCAGGCTACTTAACTGGCCTCTTTCGCTTGTTTGGTTTGAAGTGTGCTTTTGGATTTTGCATGTTTGGTTTTCAGTTCTTGGCCTCTGAACCAGCGGAGTACCAGTTTAGCCTAGTTCGAGTTGGCAAGTCACACCACTAGCTTAGCAGTTCTGTTTCATTCTAAGCATTGTCTTTTATGCTTTTCCGCCTGTAGAGCAGGTGTGGTGGTTTGACCAGTAATAGACGTGAGCATGATGGTTGCCATCGCTCTGTCTCGCGCATACACTCAAGCACATGTTTGTTTACACCATGCACGCCCGTCTTTCTGCCTGTGTTGAGTTGCTTGTAATTCTCCCTGTTGTGTCTCCCTAAAGCCAGATTGATAAGGGCCCCAGATATGATTTGTCAGGAGATGAGAGGTGAGTTAAAATACATTTGAGTGTGTTGGTTTTGTTTGTGTAGGATGAAAGGGTTTATAGTGATTAGTTAGTTATTGAAGAACGCATCGAGTTTGAGCTTCACATGTGTTTAGTTTCCAGTGGTTTGGATTCTGGGTTTGAGAGTGACTCAAAAACACATTTGCGTCTTTGGAATAATTGCATTAGAGCATTATGACATAGGAGTGTTTTTTTTATTTTTATTTTTTTTATTTTTATTTTTATTTTTTAGGACGTAGTGGAACTACTGACGTTATTTCTTGCCTCCCTCATTCACTCAATGTTCCCTCAAATTAAAACGTTTTGTTTTTTTTTGTTTTTTTTGTTTAGTACGTTTAACCCAGCGGACTACACTGAGCCAGCCCAAACAGAGGAGAGCTACACAAGTGGCAGCACTTGGAGTAACACAGGCAACCTGGAACCTGAGGATGGAAACAGTGAGTGATGCCATAAGTGTCTTTTGTAAACCCCTCCTTCAGTTCCTGACAGTGTTGGCACTGCTTCAGGCTGAAGTACACAGTCCATTTAAAAAGCATATGTAGGAGTTGGTGTTCTGACATGAATCTTTTTCCACAGGGCTTGAGTTTACGGGTGGAGAGGGAACAAACTATCCTCGAAAGTTTGACTCGGCCCCTGGTGAGTCTTGCGCTGGCTATTTTGTGAAGGAATTGTGTGCTAAGCACCTGTGTTCATTGTAAGTGAGCTAAATGTGTGTGTGTGTGTAACAGGTGCTTGGAGAACTGCCACAGAAGAGTGGGGCATGGAGGACTGGAATGAGGATGTGAGTATTTGAAGAGAGACCACAAACTTGCTTTTCAATTTAAGGCTGAGCGAATCTAACTCTTGTTTTCTATTTAGTTGTCAGAGACCAAGATATTCACTGCCTCCAGTGTGGCATCCATGCCCATTCCACAGGAGAATGTCACCATTACTGCTGGACAGAGGTGAGCCAGTGGGCTATTTCAGGGCAGTCTGGCCTGTCATACCATTCAGAAGGCTGTTGTTTTTTTTTTCATTACTGTTTTCTTTGCACATACAAAATATTCTCATAGCTTCGTAAAATTACAGTTGAACCACTGATGGCACATGGTCTATTTTAACGATGTCTTTACTACCTTTCTGGCCCTTGAACATGGTAGTTATGTTGCTGTCAATGCAGGATTAGAAAGCTCTTGGATTTAAGCAAAAATATCTTAATTTGTGTTCCAATGATGAACGAAGGTCTTGCTGATTTGGAACGACATGATGACAGAATTTTTGCTTTTGGGTGAACTGTCCCTTTAAATATAATTTGAAATGTAGTTTATTCAAAATGTGGCAAACCTGAATTTTTAGCAACCATTACTCCCATCTTTAGTGTCACATGAAGTCATTCTAATATGCCCATTTGGATAAGAAATATTTCTGTTTTGTTGAACAGCAGTGCAGCTTCATTTAATTATTTATTCTTTGAATAGGCGTGTCAAAAGAAAACAGCATTTATTTAAATGGAATTTTTAATCTTTTGTAACAAATGGACACATTTTGATCAATTTTATGCATCCTTGCTGAATAGGTGCTCAATAGAAAAAAAAAAGTACTAACCCCAAATATTTGAACAGTCACAACTATCAGAAGTTTACTTTTAATTTTTTTAATTTATTTTTTTAATCTAGAAGGAATGCAAGTTCAAACCATAATACTGTGGTGTCTAGTTTTTCATAACCTAATTCTAAATTCATGTGCTGCAGTCGTGACATACGAGAACCTTATTGACGTTAGCATGTTTTGATGTTCAGGATTGATCTGGCGGTGTTGCTGGGGAAGACGCCTCCCACCTCTTCGTCAGAGGCAGAGCCTGCTTCGCTTGAAGGCCCACAGCCGCCATCTCTGTCTCAGTCTCTGGTGTTTAGCAACTCCAAGCAGACAGCATCACTGTCCCAGTCCTCCTCCAGTGCTCCTTACAGCCAGCACAGCATGGTGAGCAAAATATTAAATATTAAGTCACATAGGTCATATCATAGCATTTTTTGTGTTTGGGGCCATATATTATTTGTAAGTTTAACTTAATTTTAAATTCAATTAAATATTTTTACAATGTATGTTTGTCTGTCTTTGTCCTTTCCTCAGGTGAGCATGCTCAGTAAGGGTTTTGGTGATGTTGGTGATCCAAAAGGAACCACTGGAGGCTCCACGACTGGTTCTCAATTCCTGGAGCAGTTTAAGACAGCCCAGGCATTGGCCCAGCTAGCAGCCCAGCACTCACAAAGTGGCCCGCCCAATGCTGGTCCTTCTTCATGGGATACCAGCCCCGCTTCACTGGGGCAATACGGTAAGAGGGCTGACATGGTTTGAATCGTTCTATGATTATTCAACCCAGGGCTCTGTGCTTACTTTTCTTTTTAGGAGCACTTGTTCTCTTAACTTGAAAAATTTAGGAGCACAGTCAATTTCAGGAGCACCTTCTAATCAATCCAAAAATCTGATTAAAAAATTTGCCTTCCCATTACGAGGTGATATTCGTCTCCTCAAAGTGATTTACAGGGGAATTTTGTCTTTACCTTTGTAATGGCTTTTTTCTGACTTTATTAAAAGTCATCTATTGTCTTTTTTTTTTTTTTTTTTTTTTAAATATTAGCTTTTTAAAGTTTTCTAAAACAACAGAATAAGAACAAGAATAAGTTACCAATCAAATGAAATCAGTATTAACAATGAATTTGTACTACAGAGATGGTACAGAAGAACAAAAAAGTGGCTTGTAGGTGTATTTCCATTTTTAATGAGGCTCAGAGGTGGCATGAGTGCACTCAAATTCATAAATTCATGTTGAGATTGTTTTAAATATAAAATTTTGAATATAGAAATATGAAATGATTTAAATAACTAAAAAGATGCTTTAAAAATGGATCTAAAACTGCCAGTAGGTGGCAGCAAGTCGCTGATTTAATTACTGAATCATTCATTCGATTCGTTCGAACGGCCGATTCATTCAGGAATGAAGCAAGTGACTGTCTTTATAAATGCGAAATTGAATCATTGACTCCCTAGATTTGGTTAAATTCATAAACGAAATATTGCTGTGTTTGGATGGAGATACGGAGCAGTTGTGACTTGTTTTAAACAATTTTTGATGATGAAATAGAGCTAAATCAGGCAGTAGTGTTCTAGTCAGACAATGTAAGTCAGTTAATATTAACTTTTATCTTAGTTCACGATCTCTCACAGTTCCACTCTAATCAACAAAGTGCTCTCTACACTGCACAATAAATCTATTTGCACTCTCTCTACACTTTATGAAAGGATTTGTGAGATGTCTGTGATGCGTTACTCAACGTTGCAAAAACACATAGAAATCTTTGAAGCTCCCCTTTGTGCAGACACGTATGCTGATCAGGTCTGTCACACTGGTGCTACTAAAATGTTTTCATAGTCGCAAACAGAAGTTTTCAGTTGCAAATGCGACTGAAATGGTTGTACTGTAGAGCCCTGTGACCCTCTTTGTGAAGTTTTGTTCTTTCTCTGTGTCTGCAGATATGAAACCTCAAACGGAGCCTGTGCACAGTCCCTTCACCAAACGGCAGCCCTACCAGCCCACCTCCACTTCCTCCTCCATGATGGATGCCTTCTTGCAGGACAAAGCCACACCTGCATCTGCCACCTCCACCCTGCCTCCTCAGTCCACCCCTTCATCATCATTGCCCCAGGCGGTTACCACCCCTGTCTCCAAACCCTCGGGACCCACCCCAGGTCAGCAGAACTCTTCCAGCCCTGCTGACCCACAGGCATCCAGCCCACTCCCCCTGCAGCAGCACAAACTCAAGCAGCAGAAGAAGAGGGCTTCCATCACAACCAAGGTCATGATTGTCCTAGTTTGTTGTGGTCTGCATTGCTTTTTTGGGGAATAATAGGATTGATCAACTTTGTTTACTCAAATGTTGTTGCGATTTTGCAGATTCCAGCCCTAGCTGTGGAGATGCCAGGCTCTGCGGATATATCCGGGCTCAACTTGCAGTTTGGAGCATTACAGTTCGGCTCTGAACCGGTGCTTCCTGAGTACGATGCCTCGGCAGCTGTTGCCACAACGACACCAGGCAACCAAGGCCAGAACAGCCTTTACACAAGTGCTAGCAAGTGAGTATCTCTGAGTAAGGTTGCCAGACTAAAGCTTTCATCTTAAAGGAGAAGTTCACTTGCAGAACAAAAATTTGCAGATAACTTACTCACCGCCTTGTCATCCAAGATGTTCATGTTCATGGTGCCCCTGAGTTTAAACTTCCGAAATGCAGTTTAAATGTAGCTTCAAATGGGAAGAAGGGTCTTATCTAGCAAAGTGATTGGTTGTTTTCTAAAAAAAAAAAATCTAATTTTCTTCAACTTCAAAATCGCCCTACATCGCTGTTTTACCTTTTTTGTAAAGGGAGTCATCTTTGCATGTTCACTTTATAAACACTGGGTCTGTACTTCTGCAGCGATGTAGGATGATTTTGAAGTTTGAGGAGAAAAGGAAATGGGACTTTTTTTGAGCTAGCTTAAATGTCTTGAACCGGAATACACAGAGTTCACATGGAGCTAGATGATGATGAGCATTTGTGGTTAAAAAGTATATAAATTATAATTAAATATAAAATATAATTATATAAAATGTCTAAAAATCATTTTGTTTAGAAAATGACCAGTCGTTTCAATAGATGAGACCTTTCTTCCTCAGCTGGGATTGCTTAGAGCCCTTTGAAGCTGCATTTAAACTGCATTTTGGAAGTTTAAACTCGTGGGCACTATATAGAGAGAGAGAGAAATCCTGAAATGTTTTCCTCAAAACAATTTCTTATCGACTGCAGAAAGAAAGACATGAACATCTTTGGATAATAAGGGGGTTAGTAAATTAACAATTTTTGTTCTGGAAGTGAACTACTTTAATGCATTTATAGTTTCAAGCACAGGTTAAAATTGGCACAGTAACTGGGACTGCACATCCTTCCTTTTTATTTTATTTTTTATTTTATTTTATTTTAATAAAAGCACCAGGTTTTATGTTCTTTGTTTAATGTTGTTATGCTAATAATAATAATAATAATAATAATAATAATAATAATAATAATAATAATATTATTATTATTATTGTTATTATTATTATTATTATTATTATTATTATTATTATTATTATTAATAATAAAAACTGCAATAATAAAATATTAATTAAAATGAAAAAGAAATAAAAATATTAAACAAAATGCAATTGACAAATTGTATTTAAATACTACTTTAAAATGTATTTTAATATTTATGTCTGCTTTTTTTTCCCCCCTACTCCATTTTTAATGTTAAACAGTGCTTTTATTTTTTATTATTATTATTTATTATTTATTTATTTTTTTTGGTGGAAAACTGCAGGGATCCCTTCAAGACTCTTAGAATTTTTTTGTAATTTGGGAAGATGGTTGCTCCATGTTGCTTTCCATAAATGTACAGGGATATGAGCAGTGTTGAGATGCTTCTGTCTGAAACATGAACCATACAGTGCATTTAATTACATATCCGCCTTTGAAATCATGATATGGCTTGGCGCAATTAAGTCACAGGTTTATTTGGATTAATCATGCTGCCCTAACAGTAACATAATCATAGATTGTTGATTGATTGTTTTTCTGGTTTATCCACAGTGAGCAAGCATCGGCCTTGTCCAACCCCAGTCAGATGGAGCTTTATGAGCCAAGAGCCAGCCAGACACGGCGCTACCCTCCTTCTGTGTCCTCTTCACCACAGAAAGACATTCAGTCCAAGGTGAGAGTCAATCTAAACACAATCAGTCCAGAGTCATTTATCAGTGTACCACTATGAGTCTGTTGTGAAAATGCTTCTTTTAAGCAAAGCTTTTTCTCATTACAGAATGGGTTCAGTTCAATGCAGACGTCACAATCTCTGGAAGGTATAAGTTTTAAGTTTTAATAAATTAAATTTTAAAGAGCTTGAGCATTTAAAATGGCAGATGACATTATTACAGCACATGCTTATAATAAACCAAATGTTATTATTTTTTTTGTTTTTTATTGGTGTGGACACTATTATAGTTTATAACTCTTGTTATAAACAAGCTGCATAAATCATAAGTCATGCAAATAAAATGTTGGTAATTCTTTACAATAAGGTTCCATTAGTTCATGTTAGTTAATGTTAACTAACATGAGCAATTTATTATAGCATTTATTTATCTTTGTTATTGTAAGTTAATGAAAATAGTTGTTCATTGTTAGTTTACGTTAAATCATAGTGCATTTGTTAAAACGTGCAACTTTTGATTTTAATAATGCATGAGTAAATGCTGAATTTAACATTAACTAAGATAAGTAGTTAACTAATGACAACTGATGAACCTTATTGTAACGCGTTACCACATTGTTAAATATCCCATTATCATTCTTAGCTGCAGCAGGCTCTGCAGTGCCCGTGAAGCCGGCGTCCGAATCGGTCGTCCCGCCATCGGTTTCCAACATATCCTCATTGGCTGATCCCTCATCAGGTCCTACGTCCCTGCTGACTACATCCAATCAGACGCCCCTCAGTGCTCTCGGACACGAAGACGCCTCGCCTAGCTCACTGGCTCCTCCTCAGCACAATAAGTATGGCATTGTGTTTTTGCATTACTTCAGTTAAGTCTGTCTGGATAGGAGAGATGCTAATAATACTGCATGTTTCCCATCAGCTCCCACCCAACACAGCAAAACAGTTTGGCAACTTCTTCAGTTTGCACTTCAAACACAAGTCTGCTGGTGAGTTTGCAACTAAATGTACAGTGCAAAGGCAATATGAAATCAGTATTGTGTTTCCATAATGCGTAGTTTTGTTTTGCACGACTTTTTGTGAAAATATAATTAGTTGATATGTCTCTAATGACTTTCGGTTATTTAAAATTAAAGGAATAGTTCACCGGAAAAATGTCCAAACCCCATAAGACCTTCGTTCATCTTCAGAACACAATTTATTATATTATATTGTATTGTTTTATATTATAATAACATTAATATTAATTACAATATTTTTAAAAAAAATCAGAGGGCTTTAAGGCAAAGTCAGAAAGCTTTCGGATTTCATCAAAAACATCTTAAATGTGGGTGAACAGTCCCGTTAACTCTAAGATTTATTCTTCAGAAAATTTCTGTTTACAGAATTATTTTGTATTTAATTTGTTTCTCTGGTTTGCTCACTGTGATCTCTTCCCTTGTCACTGTGCCTCCTAGCACCCAAGTGTGGATGGTGATTCCAGCTTGCACTCATCATCATTCTCGTCGGTCTCTGCTGTGGCTCCTTCTTCAGTTCCCCCACCCTCTTCAGCTACTTCAGCGGCCCCTGTTTCCCACACCGGGCCCGTTGCCCCCTCTTCATCTGTCAGTTCGGTCTCTGTGCAGTCTGCACTGGGCCCGGTCAGCAGTCTGAGCATGGGATTGAACAGTGGTGCCGGTGTGGCTTCAATGGCCCCTCCTACGGCTGCTGCATCGTCATCATCATCATCAGCTGCTGCGTTGGCCACTGCAGCACCTTCATCTGCCTCGTCGTCACGCAGCACGGCTGCCTCAGGTAAGAATACGATGACATAAAATAACTCTTGAGGAAATTACTGTTAGGGAGTGTGCATAGGGTGCAGTCAGAAGCAGAGGTCTTCACAGGTCCACTGTGATCTGAAAACCCAAGGTCCAGCCCAAGATCCCAGCAGGTTCAGGTCCAAAACGTCTACGTGTCCCTTGGACACAGGCGGGGTTCAGTATAAGCTGTCTCGGGTAATTCAAATAAATGAGCTTTTTCTGAACTGTCCCGGATCCGTAGCCTTGTTTTGCTTTTGTGTTAAGTTCATTTTTGAGAAACGCATGTATAAAGAGGAAACTTTCTAATTTCATCAGATCTGTCTCTTGTTGGGTTTATCTTTAAAAAAAAAAAAATAATTAATGCACGTCGGGTTCAGGTAAGAAGTGATTCGGGTCGGGTATGGATTTTAGGACCACAGAAGACCTCTAGTTAGAAGTGCTAAATTTTTCTAGTACATATTAGTGTTGGGCGATTATGCTCAATTTTCGTATCGTCCTGTTGTCAGCCTGTGAGATCACAGATACACGATATTATTGTGCTAATTTAATTATTTACTTACTTAGTTTCATTGCTGGCAAATGAACCAACACCAGCAAAAGGCTAAAAGCAGCCTAATGTTTTCAATATGACTTAAGTTGTTTAACGTTACAATTTAATAGAAACATTTTAAGTTACTAATGCTTACGTTTCCTTAGTTATTCAAAAAAAGCAGCTACAGAAAAAGAGCAAAGAACATTTACGTTATAAAAGAACATCATTATTGACTAGCCTAGTCTAGTGCGAGTTTATGCACTTTAAAAAAACGCTCCTGATACTATAAGTGAATACAATAGTTAAATCACTGTATGGTGAATAAATCTCTTACCTCTTATTTACACTGCACACATCTGTGGCGTGAAGGGAGGCCTTTCCCCCAAAACGAGATACTCTACCCCACTTTTTCTATCCTCTCCCCTCCTTACTGAATGGGATTGATTTCAAAAGTGAAAGTAAAACTGGAACAACAGCACGCATAAGAAAGCGATTGCACACTTTTGCAAGCGTCAGCAACTGCACGCAATTACAGATTGCATGCTTCCCACCCGAGACACCCCCTCCTGCTCACCGTGATTTTTGCCTTTGTGTTTATACCAGCCACCTCTCTGCAAGTTTCTGAAACGCCCCGGAAGCGGCTCTTCGCACTGCATCTCTAAAGTTAGGCGCCTAGTCTTTTTTTTATTTTTTTTATTTTTTTTTTATTTTTTTTGGACTGATAATAACAATAATAGTCTTGCTATCGTCAAAGGCATCAGCAACAGGTGATGCCTCTGACTATCGTCGATGCAATACTGTCGGCACAACCCTAGTACATTTACATTTTTATTTTATTTTTTTAACATAAATGTAATAGTTTGAGGAATGTTCATCCAGTGCTTGAAGGAAACCTGTGGTCAGGGTACTGCACAACAGGTTCACTAAACGCCTTGCAGCTGTTCTGTATTTGCACCAGTTTTCAGTTATCATAGACAAAACGTATACAACAATCTATGGGCATAAATGCTTCTTTCCAACCCACAAAGTGATAATAATTTACAGTAATGCATAGGTGTTGCTGATTTTGCAGAATGACCCATTATTTGAAAAGAAATCTAGACAAAAGTGCAGGTTCTTGGAATAACTGATGCTGAGCATAATTTTCCGCATGTGCAGACATGTTAAGCATTCCTTTCATTTTCTCAGCGACTTGTGAAATGTTTAATGCAACAGGATAAAACCATTTCATAATTTGATTGTATGCCACTTCTTCCAAACAGGGAAAGCACCTCCAAACCTGCCTCCTGGAGTGCCGCCCTTGCTGCCCAACCCTTACATTATGGCTCCTGGCCTTCTTCACCCATACCCAGTGAGTGTTTTGTCCTGTTTATATTTTTTTTTTAATTTTTTTTTTTTCCTCTGCTGTTGTCACTTTTGTTCTCTTGAAGCATGTTTGTCAAGTATATTGTTTTAGCTCACAGACCTCTTTTTATGCCCTGCAGCCTCAAGTGTATGGCTATGATGACTTGCAGATGCTGCAGACCAGGATACCACTGGTAAGGGTTTGTTCCTGTTTGATTAGCTGAAAGCAACAGTGCTCGATTTGTTTGTGGCATACGTTTGTTTCTCTTTCCGCAGGACTATTATAGCATCCCATTTGCTACTCCAACCACAGCACTGACTGGCAGGGAAGGCAGTTTGACAAGCAACCCTTATTCTGGTAAGATGCACTAAAGTTTGTTTTTGTGCCTGTTAAGGGGAATCTTAAAGGTTTTGAGCCAAATGCTACATTTTCTGAAATGCTGTTTCTACTCTTTCTCTTAGCTGGCGACCTGTCGAAGTTCGGCCGTGGCGACGCCTCGTCTCCTGCCCCAGCCACAACACTGGCCCAGCCCCAGCAGACCCAGACACAAACGCACCACACCACCCAGCAGCCCTTCCTCAACCCAGCCCTTCCACCGGGATACAGCTACACCAGCCTGCCCTATTACACTGGTGTGCCCGGTCTGCCCAACACCTTCCAGTACGGCCCTGCCATGTTTCCGGTAAGAGTTTATTGGGTGTTTTTACACAGCAACTCTGTGCCTGCTCAAAATTCAAAGTGCAGCTTAAAAGTCAGGCTAAATTATGCCTCCTTTGACCATGGGTTAGGGCCTCTAGTGTCAAAGTATACAGTTGTTAAAGCAGTGTGAATAAATGTTTATGGCACCGCTAAGAAGCGTTAAACAGTCTGCATAAAGACTGCCACTTCAAAAGCTCTTCTGTGCCACCATTGTAGTGTAAATTTAGCATTAGATGACCTAACATGGACATATTACTGCCTAGTCACTTATTCAAGTGTAATGTCTGTAAGTGATGAACTCTTTAATTTTCTAGACTCAACACCATGTCTGATCCTAAACTTACTCACTATGTGGGCATAGAAAATGCATTTGCTTTTTGCATTTAGAATAAAACATTTCCAACCTGAAGGCTTTTAAGTTAGAATGAGGTTTTCTAACTCAAATTTGTCTTAACAGTATTGGCAAAACAAAAAAAGAAAATTACATTTAAATTCACATTATTTTTCCTTTTTTTTTTTTTTTTTTATTTTATTTTAATTGCATTTGGATGCATGTCACCATACAGTAAAAAAAAGATGTCACTATTTCTGTTTCATGATGACTCAGTTTTGCCAAGTCTATGGTTTTCCTGTGGTATTGGGCTACTTTTACACTGTTGCTGTAGGTTAACCTTGATGTGACTTTAAACGGTTCTTACAAGGTGCTTAAAGTACTTGAATTTGACTTTTTGACATTTAAGGCCAGGAAGCCCTTTAAAAATAGCAATATTCCTGAAGAGGTACTTGAAAAGTGTTTAATTTTGTCAATAAGCACATCTTTTCACCCAAAGTTCAAAAACAACTTTTTTTGCTCATTTCAGTTAATGTCAGAAAAAGTAGTAGTAGTAGTAGTAGTAGTAGTACTAGTAGTAGTATGGCTGAAGATAAGAAAAAGAGGAACAGATGAACCAAATCATCATATCAGTCATTTACTCTGGAACCACTCTGATTGATTCAAACTTGTAACTTTGATCATTCATTTCAAACAGTTCGCTAGCAAAAAAACAGATCAAATTAAGAGAGCTATTCATTTTTTTTAAATTTCAGCATTGCTTGTAACCGTTTTAAAAAGCATGGAGTGATGGGTGAAATGGAGCTTTTCGAAACTCAGGATCAGTTGAACCATTGCATTGCCAAATGATTTACTGTTTCGAAGTGCTCCAATCGGAATTACGTATAGCAAATAATTTGTTTCAGATCGGGACTTCAAATTGCGTATCGCAAATCATTTTATTTTGATTGGAATGGGTTCATGAATCATTTCACGAATTGAATGTTTCCAATCAAACGATTTGCGATATGCGATTTGAACGCTTCAGAGTGTGGATGGCAAATCTTCTACTTTAGACTGGAACTTTGGAGCGCGAGTCGAGAATCATTCGATTCAGATCGGGACTTTGGTGCGGGTTCGCGAATCACTTGTTTCAGATCAGGATTTTGGAGGGAGTTTTGTGAATCTTTTTTTTTTTTTGTTGTTTGTTTGTTTGTTTTTTTTGTTGTTGTTGTTTTTCTTGCCCCATCCCCTAAACGGTAGTAAACATCAAACCATTTTGGTTTGACAGAACAGTTATTAAAGCAAAATGAAAAAGTATACTATAGTATTACTATAGTAAGTTTTGTATACTTTCATTTTGTTTTATTAGTATATTTTTATTTATTTATTCAACTTATTTTATTTATTATTTTTTTTTAATTTGAAATAGAAGACATTGTTTGATAAGTGAGATCTCTGTTTGAAGTCTTTGAAAATCAGAAAAGTAGTGCTTGAAAGTCCTGGAGTTTCATTTTACAGTTTCTGTAAGGACCCTGATTATTGGCAAAAAATGTGAATTCACCTTGCCTTTTTCTGTAATTTAATTAGCGTTAACTAGATCTTCCTGTGAAAATGATCACAGACACATCTCTCGACAGACACATCTCAAATGGGTCCCCGTCCTACTTGTTTTTTTTTTTTTTTTTTTTTTTCTATAATCATTACACTTGGATGCATGTCACAATACAGTAGAAAAGTTGTCACTGCTTGTGTTTCATAATGACTCAAGTCCAAGGTTTTCCTGCAGAATTGGGTCAACCTTGCAGTGACTTTAAAGGACTATTTCTGAATGTTCCTCCAGGTGGCTCCTACCTCCTCCAAACAGCACGGTGTGAATGTCGGTGTCAATGCGTCAGCAACGGCTTTCCAGCAAGCTAGCGGTTATGGATCACATGGATACAGCACTGGTAATGCTTTTTCTTACATTCATGCAGCATTTGCAGTAAAAACGGTCAGATGCATTGATATTCTTGCAGCTGAATCTTTCTAAAATTAGTCTACCTGTTTGCTGAAGTGTTATAAAAACACACTCTAGTAACTAGTAGGTTTCGTAGCAATCTTGTCTTCTAGCTGAGTTTTCAAGCCACATGTAACTAAACTAGCTCAGTCACCTCTTAACCCTGTGTTGGCCAAGTCTTTTTTTTTTTTTCTTGTCTGTGAAGTTGAAACATGAGACAATGCATCTTATGGTAAAGGGTATAATCCATAGTACTGCATCTTAGAAGCTTGGTTTTGCAAAACCAGATGACATTGGCAATCACAACTGTACTGCATGGAATTGTTTTGTCTTATTTGTGGGGTAGTTTTAACAAGTGAGAACTGGAGTGTCCTGAACTGAAATCAATCTGCAGCTTCAAGAATATGGCCAACTTTGAACATTAAGAACATATGATGGCCAATCATCTGTTATTTAGTGAATCCAACTCTGACATTTAAACTATCCAAGGTTTGTACACAGATAGGCTTAAGCAAGCACTTCAAAGTGCCGCCAATGGGTGGGTTTCTGTGGAACCAGTGATGTAAGGAGAATGAGGTGGGAGGGAGGTCGCTTGGTTGAGGGTGGTGGGTTCACACATGCTTTCCACACGCTGCTTGCTTTTAATCTTCCACCACTTTTGAGCACTGTTTGTTTTACCCTTCCATCCCTTTGCTCTTATGCTCTCATTTAGTCTCTTGAAGTCTCATTCTTTAGATTCCTAATGTCCTTATTTTTCTTCATTCTTTTCTACCAATGTTAACTTTCATTCCATCTTTTCATAGTTACTTTTTCCATTCTTATGTTGATGTTTTCCAGCTTCATCTTCGTCAGTACTAATGTTCCGTTTTATTTCCATCACTTGATTTTCATTACCTTCTCTTCTTTGAAGTTCTTAAATCACCAGAATTCTTTTCTGATTAGGCCCTTCCCCCAGCTTGCAGTGTCCCCGCCTCCATCCCTATGCCCCGCCCCTTTACTCCTCCTCCCCTCTGGCCCTGCCTGGTGTGTGTCTAATGCTGTGGGGCTGTGGCTGTGTGTGTCTGACCGTTTGCAGGCTATGAGGATTTGGGCCAGGCTTCGGCAGGGAGCGGGGATTTCTGTAAGGGCGGCTACGGCACCGCCGTTGCCGCAGCCGCTGCTGCCGCCGCCGCTGCTTCTGCGCAAAACAAGCCCGCCAGCTCTGTCACCGGGCCCGGAGTGGGTGAGTGCAGCCTCACGCAAAAACCCCCATTTTCCTCCTCCCTTTTTCTTTCTTAAGCTCTCTCTCTCTCCCCTCATTTGCTCCTAACTTACAACTGGTCAAGCTTGATGAAGCCGTCACATGCCGTCTGGTCTCAGATGGAAGGAGATCGGGAAACGGTGTATCACTAGGAAGGGTGGAGGACGTGAAAGTCTCTTTCCTTGGGGTAGAACTTTGGGGTTTTTACTCCTGTGATTTTTTTTTTTTTTTTTTTTTTTTGAAACTCCAACATGGTGACGGCCTTCAACACTTTCAAAAAGAGTTTCTTAATGGATGCAAGAAGCCAGCTGCCCAAAAACTGCATAGATTAGTGGAATTGTTGGAATTTCTGCTCAGTATTTTGAGCCATTTAAGTTCTGGTCAGCAATTTTTGTTTTTCTGAAATGGACTAGTTTTACTCTTAATGAGGTAAAATGTCAGTTCAAATGAGAGCAGTGGTGGTCTCTTAGATTTGTCTGTTCATCTTAAAGAAAATGTTATGCATCATTTTGTGTTAATAGGTTTTTCGTCTTGTGAACATTTTGGCAGCTTGATAATTTTTGGGCTACATTTGTGTTTTACAGTACTTGTGGCAAACTTGTCTGTGCTCATTTTTTTTTTTTTTTTTTTTTTTTTTTTTTTTTATTGTAAGAAAATTAGGGCTGGGCAGTGAATCGATGATAATTATTGCACAATATAAATTTCCTCGATTTAACAATGTATAAGTGTTTGATGTACTGTTTATGCGGCAAAGGCAGAACAAAAGAGCGCTGGTCATTTGAAGCGTGCCATTCGGAACGTATATCCACTCGGCTCAAAGTTCAAGCGATGCGAACATAAATAACTCCGTTTATAGCTGTACAGTGCTGACAAACCAGAGGGACACTGTGCAATGATGCAGTCAGAAGGCTTTTAGATTTACAAATCACCATGTACTATAGATGTACTATAGTAGCACTAACTGCCCCATGGTATTGTCAGAAATGTGGGTATTTGTGTCAAATTTTATTAATGTAGACATGTATTGTAGTAGTAGTAATGGGAATATAAGTCCAGTTTTTTGTTTTTTGTTTTTTTTGTTTTTTTTTTTAAAGCTATAGCGTTTATGCATTTTCATACAAATGCATAGAAACCATTTTACATTTTTACCATGGTATTAAGGTACTGTATTTGTGGTTTTAACTTTGATTATCAGAATCTAAACGTATGCTGCTATGGAAGACACATGGTTAAAGGAAAAAAAAAAAACCCTCAAACAGTCAGAATAATGATATAATTATATTTCAGCATATAAAAATGAGGTTGCTACTATATGATTTTGGTAATGAACTAAATCTACATCTGCATCCTAATTCAAGCTACTATCAAATGTGTACTTCTTGGAGACATAAGTAAATGCATACAAAAGTTATATTATTAATATTACGAGGCAACACAAACCTGTTTCTTGATTTGAAACAATATTACTCATTAGAACATATAGAGCTAAGAAATCATTTTTTTCTTATTTCTTTAAATTTATTTTAAGGAAAAATGACTGGAAAAATTTAAAGGATTCAGAAACGTTAAGTGTTTGTCATTTTCTGACCGTAAAGAATAGTTTAAAACCAAAACTGTCTGGTTTTTACAACGTCCACACTGGAGCAAAAATCTGCCTTTAAACTTGAAAGAAATAAAAATTTTTACTTTTTATCGTGATGATTATCGCTATCGACAAGAAATCTTTTTTTTTTTTTTTTTTTTTTTTTTTTTTTTCCCCTTTATATCACCTAGCCCTAAAGCAAATTGTGTGCGTGTGCCCTTTTATTTTAAATTGCATATATTGGTTGACAATATGATTTGCTTAAACCAAGTTAGACTACTTTGAAACCCTTATTGGGAATATTGTGACAACAAATGATGTTAATATAATATGCCTAATGCCGTATGAAGCCCATATTTGGTATTTGCTTTTAAATGGTCTTGTGGTTTGTTGCAGAGAGCGTTGTTTGTTTTTAATGTATTTGTTTTTTCATTATTATAATTATGTGCTAATTGTATGTTCGAGGGAATTTACCTCATCCTCTATGACTCTTCAGTCTTTTTGGTGTTTCAGACACTTTTTCAGTCTGTAGAATGCTTAACTCATTTGGGTTAGTTCAGTTATTAGTGTTAAGTTTTATTTTTTTATTATTGCTTGTGTACCATTTTGTGCCTCATGTGGATTGCATGATGTGTTGTCTGTGTGTGGATTTTCTTTTAGTTTTTGCCTTGAATTAGCCTTGAACTTGCTCTACTTTCACCATTTCGTGTCAGAATTTGGAGCCACAGATAATGAGCCATTTTTAAACATGAATCTTCTCAAAAACCCTCTTACAGGAAAACATTTCTGACCTTCTGTCTTTAAATATGTGTTCTTCATTCATTGGATTTATCAGTTTTATACTTGCAATCATACGAAAGTCAGCTTTATAGGGTCAGTCTGTCTTGAGCTAACTGATGTTTTTCTGCTTTCAGCAATCACCATTTTGTGTTTTTTGACTTTTCTGCTTTAGGTGTCTCTGTGACATCAAGCAACACGGGAGTCCCTGATATTTCAGGGTCTGTTTACACAAAGACACAGGTGAGCATGCTTGTCGAAATTTAGATGTTTTTCGTTGTTTGATTTAACTTTGTCACCAAAAGTGTCTTGATCTGACCTCCACAGTCCTTTGAGAAGCAGGGTTTCCACACGGGAACCCCCAGCGCTTCCTTCAGTTTGCCCTCAGCACTTGGGAGCGGCGGCCCCATCAACCCTCCGGCTGCGGCGGGTTATGCTCCAGCCCCTTACATGCACATCCTGACCCCACATCAGCAGCCCCACTCTCAGATGCTCCACCACCATCTGCAGCAGGACGGACAGGTGAGCTTGCACCATGTCAGGTCCAGGAAATAAAAAGCTTCTTTCATTTGAAATGATCTTTAATTAATTAATTACATCATCATAATAATAATAATGATGATGATGATAATAATAATAATAATAATTAATAATAATAATAATAATTGTTGTTGTTATTGTTGTCCCTTTCCAAATCAAATCCTAATTTAGAATGCTTTTATTACATATATATTTTTTTTTTATACAAATCAAAGCTTGTCATGTTTGATTTAGAATACTTGTTTTAAAATTGACTTATTTTTTAAATTATTTAAGTGAAATTTGTTTAATTTTAAAAATATTATGTTATATTTCCCATTCCACAATGTTTTTGTGTATTAAATTTTCATTTTATACAAATCAAAGCTTGTAATGTTTGATTTAGAATACTTGGTTTTAAAATTTTACCAAATCTTTTAATTAAATATTTAAATAAAATGTAAGTATTAAATTTAAAAAATTTAAATATTGTAAGTATAAAATTTAAATATTAAATTTTATATAAACATTATATTTTAGACTTCATTTTCCAAATCCAGAATTTAGAAACATTTAGAATGCTTTTGTTTATGATTTTTTTTTTTTTTTTTATCAAAGCTTATGTTTGATTTGGAATACTTGTGGTTTTAAAATGTACCTAATTTTTTAATTAAATATTTAAATAAAATGTGAATTGTTTTTATTATTTAAAAAAATTAAATATTTAAAATATACATTTTAAATAATGTATTTTCCCTTCCAAATCAAAGCTTAATTTAGAATTTTTCATTGTATACAAATCAAAGCTTGTCTTATTTGATTTAGAATGAATACTTTTTTTTTTATTTTTTTTTAAATATTTATATAAAATTTAAATATTATAAATATAACATTTAAATATTATATTTTTGTTGTCCAAATCAAAACTTAATTTAGAATGATTTAGTTACACTTTTATTTTATCAAAGCTTATGTTTGATTTAGAATACTTGTGCTTTTCAAATGTACCTAATTTTTAAAATTTAAATTTTTAATATTTAAATAAAAAATAATGTATTTTCAATACAGAAATGTAAATATTATATTGTCTTCCAAATTAAAGCTTAAAAAAAATTAAAGCATTCTAAATGATCAGTTTGTGGTTTAATTTAGAATATTTGTATTAAATAATAATTTAATTAAATATTTAAATATTTAAAATGTATTTTAAATATAAAAAATGTAAATATATTTTAAATAAGTTTTAAATATTATATTTTCCCTTCCATATCAAAATTGTGTTGTTGTGTGTGTTTTTTTTTTTTTTTTTTTTTTTTTTTTTTTATATTATTAAATGATTTGTATCTTATACAAATTAAAGCTGGTTATGTTTGATTTAGAATACTTGGGGTTTTTATTTTTTTTATTATTAATTGTTTCCCTTCCGAAGCTTGTACAAATGTTAATATGCAATATAATGTAATATGCAATATTTTTAGTTTATTCACGTTTGAATTGTTTGCTCTCTCAGAGTGGCTCTGGACAGCGCAGCCAGAACGCCTCCATTCAGCAGAAGTCACAGATTAACAAGTCGGGATACAACAGCTACAACTGGGGAGGCAACTAATACCCTGCGCTGCCCCGTCTGGTGTTTCAAAGGCTGGATTAGTGGAACCTTCCCTTTCTCCCCAGATATCTCCCCCTTTTCTCTGTCCTCCACGGCGCTCCCTCTCCTCTCTCTGCACAGTCACCCTGCAGTACCAACCCCATTCCACTGGTGGCGCTGTCCTAAGAGAGATATAGCACTGCAAGGCGCCGCATGAAGAAGGGGCACGGGGGGGAGAAGTCTTAACGGGGAGCGTGATCTCACGAATATATGGATAGTTACTTAGGCCTTCATGATCGGAGTATTGAGTATTTGGAGTTTGTATTGTGTTCAAAATGCATAAGCCCCAAACCCTTTTCTTTTTTGGCATATGTAACATAGATCTGTTTTCTAAAAGGACAAATGTTTAGTTTTTCCCCTCTTCTTTTTCTTTTTACTGATAGATAAAATGAAAAAGAGAGGTTTGTTAGAGGGAGAGAGGGCAGTTTGGTTTTTTTTTTCTTACAGTTTTTCCTTCCTTTCTGCTTCTTGCTTGACCAGCACCTGCAATCCAAATGTACATGCACCTCCTTTGTTTCTCCCCTTGCAATGAGTTTTTACCAAATTTTATTTTGGGAAAAGAAGATATCACACTCTAAATCAGCTAGTGCAGTTGTGAAGTTTATTTTTTACCAAATCTAAATAGATATATGAAAAAAAAATGTATAGGTGAGTTCACAGGCTTTGGATCTGTACTGTGTGTATGTGCATGTGTGTGCGTTTGGGTTTATTTTGTGTGTGTGTGGATGAACGGATTGCATCGTCAGGGTGGCCAGTGTATGAATGTTGTACTTCTAGAATAGGCTTCAATATGTATTCCTTTTAATTTCTTAATTGGAGCCTTATTGTACTCTCCAGATGTGAGAAGTGCACTGGTCACCTTATACTTAGACTATTATTTTCTGCATACTGATTTTTTTTTTTTTTTTTTCTTTAACCACACTTCCTATAGCAGGGAGACTGGATTGTTAAGGCACGACTTTTGACCTCTGCGTTTTGCCATAAGCGTGAAGTTTTTCATTTGCGATGGGTTTATGAGGCCACTTTTTTTCGCCTACCCTGTTGTTTTTTTGTTTGTTTTTCCCACAGCCTTTGCCCTTCTGTCATACCTGCAGTCATTCTCCTCCTGAAACGCGCCACCTTCTGTCCCCAAATATATTCTTTTAGTAATATGATTATTAGGAAAGTGCTGATGGACAGAATTGTACAATGGGTATTTTTTTTTTTTTTTTTTTTTTTCTTTTGTCAGTGACTTTCTTTTTGTACTGTGCGTTTTAAAAATGGATAAACTTGTCTTGTACATATATATATAAAAACACAAGTACTGTAGTCTATGTTTGTTTGATGGCTTCTTTTCTCCCCTCTCGAATCCTTACACACTTGTTAGCATTTTTTTTTTGTTTCATAATGTTTTTTATTTTGTAAAAAAATATATATATAAATATTAAGTAAATAAACAAGAAAAAGACATTTTCATCATTTTTGGATGTGAATGTCTTTTTTAAGAAAACTATGTTTGTGTGCCTTTTAACTGAAGTCTGCTTCTTTGTCTTTTAGTTTTAGGCCTTTTCAATGTTGCTTTGCAAACAATAAATGAAAGTAGGCAAATTCTTTCAAACCCAACATGAGATGGCCAGTTGACAAAGATCATTTTAAGATGCAAAGTTTATGGGTAACTCGATTCATTATTTTAAAAAAAAACCTTTTCAACATGAATCTTGAGGTGTCAAATTGTTTTACATAAAACTGATGTCTTGCAAAAGTAATCATTAAAAGTGTTACTTGGGGATTTGAATTTAATGTCTTGCAATATATTTAGAAGGTCATCCATGAATGGCTTGTGAATACTTTTGGAACATTTGGAGAACTATAGGCTGCCAAAAGTTTTAACAAATCGAGGAGAGAAGTGCAAAAAAACTGTCTGAGAAACAAAAGGTGTTTGTGGTTGCCCAAACTGAACCAGGATTTCTAGGGCAAGAACCTTGACCACATTCGTTTGTTCTTATTTCTGGTCAGAGAGGTGAAATATTGTGCTAATGTCTTAATACTGCTCATACGTATCTTTATCACCTATTAACTTTAGTTTGTCAAAATATTGTGTCCTTTCCTGCTTAGTAAGTCCTCCTTCATATGATTTAGCAGCTTCCACGGGTCTTTTTTGTTGTTTAGACAGTATAAATAAGCAGAACATTATTTTCACCAGTACATAAACTATACAATCAATGCTGTTGTTTACATCCAAATGTCTCCAATATGGCAGCGCATCCGGGTAACTAACCAAATCGTGACTTATTCACGCCATATCGTAATTAAATTACTATATATATATATATATATATATAGACACACACACACACACACACACAATGGTAATTACCGTAATTTTGAAATGACAACACGTGTTCTACTGGGATCTGTTTACACCCTTGGACTTGGACACGGAACTATCGCACTATCAATGCCTAAACTTAGCGCGTACCGAATCTGAGGTGGTCAGGTGGTTATAAGTCGTTGCTTTCAGAAAGCTCCCAGTTAACAAATTGTAATTACGACTTCTACCAGGACGTGAGCGCATTTTACACTTTGGTATCTCATAATCAAAGTAATTACTATATGGCATGAACAGACCTATAAGTGCAACCCTCTATTGTAACGTTAGTTATTAAAACCTCTATCGTTATACCACCATTAAATTCTATTCACAGCACCTAATGTAAACCCTTCACGTAAATTCATCGTAAAATTCTCATGTTGATAAAATTGTCTGTATTTAAAATGTAAATTAAAAATTGTATTCCCCATTTTGTAATTTTATTAATCAACCATATTGCAATTGCGACGGACTTTTATTTTGAAAGGGTTTCCGGAAGTGTCTGGAAAGATCTCGTAGGTTTCCTTACTGTCCTTCCTGTGCTGGATCTCTGATGCAACTGTGTTTGTTATGGTGGCGTTTGTGAAGGATCACTGGATACTGCGTCCTTAAATGAGCGTTTTTGATCTGTTTCGTGGGTTTTTCGGGGTTCCCGGTGGTCATTATCGTGGTGATGACCGCAGGTGAGTTTGTCCAACAGTTTAAAGTTTAAATGTCCTCTGACAACAGTAGCTGTTAGACTGAATAACACTAATGTAAAAGTTGATCTTGTGTAATTGATACATTATATAATATATAATATTGTGTACAGTATTGTACACTTACATGCTTCGAAATATTTCTCTTGGAGCCTTATTGTACTCTCCAGATGTGAGAAGTGCACTGGTCACCTTATACTTAGACTATTATTTTCTGCATACTGATTTTTTTTTTTTTTTTTTCTTTAACCACACTTCCTATAGCAGGGAGACTGGATTGTTAAGGCACGACTTTTGACCTCTGCGTTTTGCCTGTAAGGCTGTTTTTATTTTTGTGGAGGTTTCTGATTTGGTGTCAATGAAAGAAAATGTTTGTTGAATGTATTTGGTAAGGTAACCATACAAACTTTGTAGAGTATTGTGATATTTTAAAGAATTTTCATTTCTCAGTACAGTTATAAATGTGATAACGCTTGTGTGGTTTTTATTCCCCAGAATCATTCATATATTGTTAATATGTGAAGCCATATGGATTGTAGTACCCACTCCCTTTCAGTTTTACTTTTGACACATCAGGGCATAAATAACAGTGTGTTTCAATTGTTATTATATTAATAATAATAAAGCAATAATGAAGAATGAAGTTCAACATGAGATGACATTTTTCCACTATCCCATTATAAGAAGCAAGACAAAAGAGAAAAGCATGTTTTTATAGAAATCTAAAAGGTAAAATACTGGTCGAAAGTTTTTGGATTTTACTATTTAAAACAACTGCTCTGTGTGAATGTAATATGTAATATGTAAAATGTAAATTATTCCTGTGATTTCAGTAAAAAAAAAATTTCAAGTGTCTTTGATGAAAAATAGAGTAGAAAGTTCTGAAGAACAGCATTTGTCTGAAATAGAAATCTTTTGTAACATTATAAGTGCCTTTTTCATCACGTTTGATCAATTTGAATCCTTGCTAAATACAAGTATTTATAACCCCCTGAAAAAATGACTCATCTGTTTTAAATATTGATAATAATAATAATAATAATAATAATAAAAATATTCATGTAACACTGAAGATTGTAGTAATGATGCTGAAAATTTAGTTTTGATCACAGGAATAAAATACATTTTAAAATATATTCAAATAGAAAATCATTATTTTAAACAGTAAAAAATATTTCAAACATTTACTGTACTTTGGATCAAATAAATGCAGGCTTGGTGAGCAGAAGAGACGTTTTTAAAAAAAAACATTAAAAAACTTTTGGCTGGTAGTGTAGTTAAAAGTGTCTAGTATCTACTTCACTTATTAAAAGCAGAAGGTTTGGTCGTTTGGTGGTCATGAGGATGTTTTTCATTAAATCATGGTTATACTTGAATGATGACTTTTTTTTTTTTTTTTTTTAAATAAATGTTAATCATATATCTAAAGATATGTTACATGTTACCTGAGGTTAAACTTATAGGTTTAGAGCAGTTTACTAATTTCAAGCTGTTTTAATCAGGGACCCCTTCTTTGATGGGATGATTCATGAAGATGATGATGATGATGAGGACGAGGACAGTGGATTTTACTATGATGACTTTAATAGGCCCCCTCGAGACCCGTTTGATGATGCCTTCAGATTTGGTTTTAGTTTTGGGCCCGGTGGGATGCGGTTTGAGGAACCTCAGCTGTTCGGCCAGATCTTCAGGGACATGGAGGAGATCTTTGCCGGGCTAGGCCGCTTTGATGAGCGCCATGGCTTTGGACACAGAGGTGCATTTGTTTGCTTTGTTCTGCCATGATTTTTAAAAATTTAATTTAATTTATTTAATGTATTTCTTCCAACGTCCATGATTGTTCTTTATCCTAATTTAGATTTTGTAAGCTGATGACGTGCATTTTAAATATAGGTTACTAACCCCCCCCTGCTCTTTTCCTAACCAACAGGTGCTCCATCAATAGAAGCTCCGCCTCCTCAGGAAGGTGTAGAGAAAGGCAGGGGTCGGGGAGGAAGTAGTAACCCGATTAGAGATTTCATGTTGAAGTCTCCTGACAGTTCACCCTACACACCAGCCCTCCCTCCCCCTTCTGGGGCACCAAAGGACAGGGACTCTTCTCCACAAGATCCCAGCAGCTCCTTTCCTCAGTGGAGACCCTTCTCAAAGGTAAAGCGAAGTGATTCAGTGCTTTTAGAGTCTTTCCATGCTGGGATCTCACCTGATTGTCTTCATTTTATTTTTAGTTTCATGATCTTTGGAAAGATGGCCTGTTACGACCGAAGGAGGGAGAGAAAAAAGAGGATGGAGGTATTGCATTTTGCTCAATTTTTTTCTGATTTAAATGCAAGTACAGACAGTAAAGAGTTCTCAAATAACATTTTTTCACTTTTCTGAAACAATTCTGCAGACAGTTTTTTTTATATAAGTGTTAAAGAAGTTTGAATATCTTAATGAATGATTAAATATCCAGCCACTTGAAAATTAATTTAGCCTCCAAATAAAAGAATGCCAGATCACTGCAGTATGGAATTTCAGCTTTAATGAGAAGGAAGTAAAAAAAGAAAAGAAAAGAAAATCAAAGAAATGTGTGGGTTAGTTTTCATTTTGTCTATGATTTTTGTGCTGACAATTCAGACTGTATATGGCAATCCATTTTAACATTTAATCTATAAAACATACTAGTATCTATTTTCATGTTACTAGTACTTATTTTTTTAGATACTAGTATCTTTTCCATTAAGTACTATTACTTATTAATTACCTACTAGTGCTTATTCTTTAGGTACTACTCATTCATAGTACTCATTCTTCAGATAGTAGTACCTATTAAATTGATACTAGTACTTATTCTTTATATACTAGTACTCATTCATTAGATACTAGTACTCATTCATTAGAAAGTAGTACTTATTCATTAGATACTAGTACTTGTTTCAATAGTGACTAGTAACTATTCTTTTATTACTAGTAACCAGTTTCAATTTTTGACATTTTTCTTCTATGAGGATCTGTTACTGAGATGTCAGCTATTCAGTTTTGACTAGTATGTATTTAGTTGTGAACTAGTATCACTAGTATTTAACAATAGTACTCAATTTTTGTATTATTTCTATTATTAGATACTAGTGATATTATTAGACACTAGTACTTAATCATTAGACACTAGTACTTATTTATTAGATACTCACACCTATTAAATATATGCTAGTTGTTATTTATTGCATACTAGTATCTTTTCCATTAAGTACTAGTACTTATTAGCTATTAGTACTTATTTTTTAGGCACTAGTACCATTTTAAAAATACTAGTACTTATTCATTAGATACTAGTTCTTAATTATCAGATACAAGTACTCATTTCAATAACCTGTAACTATTCTTTTGCTACTAGTAACAAATTGAACATTTTTGCTATTGACTTCTACAGGGATCTGTCAAATCTGTCAGAAATTTGAGAAATCAGCTATTCTGTTTTGACTAGAATGGATTTTTTTCAATTGTGACAAGTACATAATTTTTGTAGTACTTATTAGTACTTATTACTACTTATTTTTTTAGATGCTAGTTGTTATTATTAGATAATAGTACTTAATCATTAGATTAGTACTCCTACCTAATAAATAGATACTAATACTTATTTGTTACATATTAGTACTTATTTGAAATGCTACTAGTATAATTTTTTATTTTACTTGTAAAAAAAAGTTTTGTTTGAACTCTGTTGTGCCTATTCGGACTAGTCATAACATAAGACCAGTGGAAAACGCAGATCTTATTTATGAGATAAGAATTGTTACTAGTATTAGTGACAAAAGATACTAGTGTCTAACAAATTAGTACTAGTACCTAATGAATCACTGCTAGTATCTGTTAAATGGGTACTAGTATCTAATGAATGCTTACTAGTAATATTTAAAAAGACTAGTCACTATTGGAATAATTGCTAACAGATGATATCAATAACAGAATAACTACCGCTACCCGTTTATTTGGAGATATCTTTAACCTTGTATAGAACTAGTGAGCATGTATTTGGAGATATCTTCATTTAAACAGATCATTACATAAACATGAGTACCTCTCAACCGTCCAATCTGAGTTCACATGGTAATACAATACATTAATGTATGTGTAAAATTCATCCAGACCTTTTGTTTTCTGGTTCCACCCTCAGATCTGGACTCACAGGTGTCTTCAGGTGGTCTGGATCAGATTTTAACTCCAGCGCCTTCACAGCCAAAGATAAGGTCAATTTTCAAGTCTGTCAGTGTCACCAAGGTGGTCAGACCAGATGGAGTGAGTGATCCTGGACAATTTTGTACTATAGTAATATTGTAGAGCAACACTTAAAATATACCAAACTAACAAGCCTAAAAAGTCTATGAAAAACCTGTTTTTAATTGGAATAACAGAGATTGTATGTATGTGTGTGTAGACGGTAGAAGAAAGACGAACAGTCAGAGACGGTGAAGGTAATGAAGAGACTACAGTGACCATCTCTGGTCCAGGAGGCCGAGATGGGCCGCAAGATCAGTCTGGTCCTCTCATGCCAGGTTAGTGGTTTCTAGACAACTTTTTAACTGTCCCATGCAAAGTATGGTCTTAAACAGGAACACCGGCTAGGAAGACTGTATGGCTTAATATAAAGTAAATGATGTCTCTTACTGAAATTTGTAGTAGAAAGCCCATGAAAGATTTACGTTGCTTAAAGTAGGGTTCACCAAATTTGGTCCCAGAGGGCCGGTGTCCTGCAGAGTTTAGCTCCAACCTTGCCTCAACACACCTGCATGGAAGTTTCAAGTACATCTATTAAGACTGGTTCAGGTGTGTTTGATTAAGGTTGGAGCTAAACTCTGTAGGACACCGGCCCTCCAGCAGCGAGTGTGGTGACCCCTGGGTTAAAGAATCCACATCGTTTTATACATATTTTGGAGAATGGGGGGCGCCATTATTACGCTAAATAGTTGCACTCAGTAAATACACAACTCAGAAAATAAAATACTAATACGATGACCACAGATACTGAAAGATCTTACAGGTGGCGGTGGATGTAAGCGTAGGCTTAAACCAAATGCTGTACCATTGATTTTTTCCCCACAAAGAGTCTAAACGCCCCCGGATATCGAGTGAAATCCACGCTGAGAAACTCCTTCAGTGACTGTGGCATCATGACAGGCGTCGCATGTTTACATCCTGCCAGAATGGCATCTAGTGTTTCTTATCTCGCCATTTGTAAGCTCTTCAGTAGCTGTGGTCTGTTAAAACCTCAAAGGCATCAGGGCGAAAGTAGAGAGAATAAAGACACAGGTCTTCACGAAGTTTTGTTTGTCCACAGGCATCTTCCCATTCTTTTCTCCTCTTCTTATCGTTAGGAAAGCAGTGAAGACTTACATCGCTTCTCTCGTTGCCCTTCGACTGAAAATTACAAACAAAATTCTCACAATGTGGCATATCCGTATTTTATTTTCCAAGTTGTGTTGTGGTAAAGAAAAATAAAACAGCTTGCGCCAGTAGCTCACCGGATGCAACCATTTCGCATCATCGAAATAATGGTGCCCCCTATAGTCCAAAATGTGTATTAAACGATGTAGTTTTTTTTAAATACTGTAAATCTTTCATGGGTTTTCTACTACATATTTCAGTAAAAGACATCATTTATGTACTATTAAGCCATACAAGTCCCTTTAAAGGTATAAGAGGATTTACAGGATTTAAAAAACATGGTCAATTATATGTAAAAGTTTTTTTTTTCATATTTTAAAATATCAAATGTTTTTTAAATATTCCTTAAGCTTCTGCAATGCTTTGCTCTAGCTTTTGCTGAATAATCATTCAGAAATGTATTTTCTGCTCCTTTCAGGTGGTTTGAATCCCTCTAATGACATGCAGGATGATTTCTCGATGTTTTCTAAGTTCTTCAGAGGGTTTCGAGGCTGAAATAGCTCTGGACACAAACAAAAGGACAATCTCTTTTCATCCTTTCTCGCAAACCCACAAACTGCAAGCTACAAAAATTATTGGTTGATTTTACATTGTTCAGTGTGAATGTAGAGGTTCAGTCTTGATTATATGAGTAAAGAACAATTATTTGCTGCTGCAAAATGACCCTAATAACGCAGCCTACTCTTTTTCTTTTCAGTGAAATGTTATGAAATGTGCAGTTCAAGAATTATATCAACATCTCGAACCTTGGATTAGTTGTTGATACTGCAATGTTCTGAAAAGGACTGACTGCTACAATTTTAGTTTGTTGGTAAAGAACAGCAGATTGGATTAAAAAATTAGTTTAATATATTTATAAATTGTATTTTCAGTAGTGTTATCACTGTGTAAAATAAAGAAAAGAATAAGATCTGCCTTGTTTTTCTTATTTTGTTTTCATTTGTTGTGTTGAGTAACATTGTGTGCACAAGACTTTGTAGTCTCAATTTTATCATCTCCTGTGTGTAAAATAATGCTAACAGTTTAAGAAAACAGGTCAGTTTAAAATTGGTGGACGCAGTTCATCAGCTTTATATTTTTGCGGTGTGTCACAATCATAAAAATGAAATGCTTTTCTTGTAAAATGTCCTGGTAAGTCCAAAACTGAATAAACCTGTTTAATATTCATTCATTTTGTTATAATTCTAACCTTTATTTGTCTTTAAATCTGTACTGTCTCTACTGGTTCTTTTCAAGCGGTATCTGTTTCGTTGAATCTCAAAATTGTTCTGCTCTTCAGGTTCCATGAATGTGATCTCGCAAGGTATGTTTAGCAACACAAGGTGTTTCATTTTGACTCTGTCAGTCTTGTCTCACAACAGGCTGACCCAGTTCTGCCACATCTAGAGACTTACCCGGCATATGATTTTCTGTCTGTTCTTGTTGACTGACAGTCTGAAGCATTTAGTGCAATGCTGAAAAGCTTAGTAAACAATGGTTTATTTATTTATTTTTTCAAGTGAATTAACAGTAAAAAAAAAAAAAAAGAAGATTTTTTTTACATTCACCATTTTGTAGTTCCCTATAAAATATTACATCATACATCATCAAGGTCAGAGATTGGACACTGCTGATTATATTGACCATAACTCTGGTCACTGGTCAGCATTAGTTACTAAATCTTTGTCTAGTGACATCGGCTTTATGGAGATGGCTTTATACTCAGTCATATGATTATCTCGCAAGTAGACAGAAGCTAAAACAAGGTCTACAGATAGATTTCCTTAAAAACTGGCTTAACTTCTCTAAGCCATTTCAATCCCAACGTGTAACCAATCATTTATAAAGTGTCTAAATTATTGTTTCAGGCTACTGTTTGTCATAACATACGTTTTAATCCATCGTTGAGACTTGTATAACTATAATGAGAACAGCCGCATAGACACATTAACTCTTCTGGAAGAAATCTTGGACCTCAGGATCAAACATTTACTCATCATATGTCATCTACTGTAGTTTTGCTTAATTACCCAGAAAACTAGTTCATTACGAAAAACACTAGGGAAATGGGGCCTGAGAGAAAATTCACCATTAGGTTTGCATGAGAGATTTGTACAGATCAATGTTAATTAAGAGATAACGTAAACATTTTTTCTTTCTTAACAAGACCATGGTTAATAGATAAATAAATGTTTTATTTTACTCCGACGACACATACACATTTAAAAACTGTTAAATGTATTTTGTATGAATTTGGTCTGAGCTTTTATTTTAAACTTAATAGTCGAAGATTTGTGCATAAATCAGATGTATATCAGCAGTAACGTTACATCACAGATAAAAGTTAACAATAAACTCTTCATCGTTTTATTACACAAAGGGGCAATGTACCACAGGTAATTATCGTTCCTTCTCAAGACACACATAAAACACATTTTAACCACAACAGATCTGAGTTTACCAATGCGGTGCGGTAATTAGCTAAACAGTTTTTTTTTTAGAAGACCATGCGTTCTGACTGGGTCATTATATTGCAGACCTTCTCTATGGAGCGCTGAGAATCATCTGGTGTCCCTTTTATTCCACTATAAACGAAAAAAAAAAACACGCAGAGGGCATAAATGATGGATCGTCTGCTGAAGAGATGCCGAATCAAAAGCAGGTTGTTCAGGGAATGTATGGCGGAATTTTTCGGAGTCTATATTGTGATAGTAAGTCAATCTTCATAACTGTATTTGTATATGGAAATGTGTCATTAACTGAGGTTTCAGAATGAGTTCACGCCTCCTACTATATTTGCAATATTTTGATTATTAAGCGATTTTATGAGATTCCTGTATTTTTATGTAGCCTACATTTACGTTTACATAAACGAAAAGGGTACAGCACTTATTAAAACATATATAGCGGTTTTTTTTTTTAGTGTCCAGTATCCCATTATCTTTATTGAGTCAAATATACTGCCTTCTGCCTGTTAACTATTTTCAGTTGCAAATGTGCAAAGAATTTCAACTATATGCTGGAGATCAAACTTGACTGACAAGAACTACCTAAACTTTCGGTACTGAACATTACCAAAATGCGCAACAATCTTATTGTGCCATTAAACTTTAATTATATACGTTGTGTCTGTATAAACATTCACACTAGATTAAATATTTATTTGTATCATTATATCACTTTCCACTTCAGCTTTTTGGGTGCGGATCAGTTGCCCAGGTGACGACCTCTCGGAACACTAAGGGTGAATACCTATCAATCAACCTCGGGTTTGCAGTGGGCACCACATTTGGGATTTATGTGGCAAAAGGGGTATCAGGTATAAAATCTCCAGAGCAGCTGTGTATTTTTAGACATCAGTCCCTTTATATACATGTATATGAATATATTTCTGATCTTTTTAAGGAGCTCATCTGAATCCAGCTGTTTCCCTCGCCCTGTGTGTCCTGGGCAGGTTTTCCTGGACTCGTCTTCCTTTCTATGTGTGCTCACAGCTCTTTGGTGCATTTCTGGCCGCAGCAACTGTTGCTCTTCAGTACTATGGTGAGTGAATCTCAGTATACCGGAAGTCTCTTTTGCTCAGGGTGTAATATTGTGAAATATTATTACAATTTCAAATATCAGTTTTGTATATTTTAAAATATATTTTTTTCCTGTGATGAAAATCTAATAAATTCTTCCAGTGCCCAGTCTACAGTTATTCCTTCTGATCCCTTAGAAATGATTCTAATATGCTGATTTGCTGCTCAAAAAGCATTTTTTTTTAAATTATCAATGTTGAAAGCATATTAAATTGATAAAGGGTGACAGTAAATACATTTGTAATGTTACAAATGATTTCTATTTCAAATAAATGCTGTCCTTTTGATGTATGGGTCCTGAAAAAAATGGATCATGGTTTATACAAAAATAACAAAACTAGTATAACCAGTTAGAAATAACTCTTTTCACCAAAAAATGAAAATTACCCCATGATTTACTCATACTCAAGCCATCCTATGTGTATATGATTTTTTTTTCAGACAAATACAATTAGAGTTATATTAAAATGTCCTGCCTCTTCCAGGCTTTATAATGGCAGTGAATGGCTGTTGAGATTTTGAAGTCCAATAAAGTGAATCTATCCATCCAGGGCTCGAAATTAACTTTTTTACTTGGTAGCACTGGTGCTCCCAACTTCAAAAAGTTAGGAGCATCAAAAAAAAATTTAGGAGCACCAAATGAATATTAAGGAGCACCACAACTGGCAATTGAGCAGAACAGCCAGCACTCGGCCCGGCATTTCTTTTTAGTAATGCACTGATCTTGATTCTTCATGGCCGATTCTGATTGCCGATGTTTTTACAAGCAAATGGGCTGATTCTGAAAGCCTTTTTTTAAATATTCATTTTACGCCTTAAGCAAGGGACAAGAATGAATGAAAATATGAGTACATGAATAAGATGTTTATTTTCTCTATTATATGTGGAGCCATTTCAATTAGAGGCAACCACTGGATTTTTAAGCAATCTACATTACAAATAACAAAAAATAAACGACACAGTTCTTTCTTAGTCGTATTAAGTGCAAAAAATAAAATAAATGCAGCCATAATCAAAGTAGGCTAGTCTCTCAATATTCAGAGTGCAAATAGAGACCTGATTTTTCAAGCATGATCCAGAGCTATAGACAACTACACAACCTATTATAGCCTACAGCCTAGATATGTTATGTAGCCTAATTTGCGCACATTGGGGAGCCGCTCTCTAAACGTGGCGTATTAAAATTGCTTTTGAAGGCGCGTGCGCGTTTTACTTTCGGTTTCGTTTTAACGATGGCGCGAAACTCTCGGCGGTGCTGAGCGTGCATTCTACAATACAAGACATTAATTTAACAAAACAGTCTGAAAGTGGGGGAACACAATCGGGATTTTGAAAAGTGTGTCCCCAGTGGAAATTACGCCCCTTTGTGAGTGGAACTCTGAAGCTGAGTTATCATTTGATGTGAATGTATGCCGCGTTGTACAGTATATTGAGACGGAGGCACCAGAATTGCGTCTGACAGAATGTGCGCAGTAGCACGAAATATAGTATATTTCTTCAAAAGCAGATTGTGGAGACATTTCAATTGCCCACAATCAAAAATCGTCATATCACACACCCCTAATTTCAATGTAGTTTGTGCAAATCCGGAACAGAGATTGGTTGAGAGAGAGAGAAAAAAAAGGCCGGTTGGCGTTTCAGCGGAGCGCAGTGTCAGTGGCAGGGAGTGATTGACGGCTAATATCTAAAATCTGCGTTAAAGTTAAGAATGTAAAGATCAAGTTCAATTAGTTGTGTAATGTTGGAGATAACGGCGAACCTGACACTGTATCAGCTCACAGCAATCTGGGCAGTAGTTAGGCTAGCGAAAGTTTTGTAAAGAAATGAAAACAAGTCGCACCACAACAATTTCTGGCACTCGCACAAATGCTTCCAAATATATTTTGAGGTCGCACAGATTAAATTTTGGGAGCATATGCGACCAAAATGGTCGCAATTTCGAGCCCTGCCATCATCCATAAAAAGTACTCCATAATAAAGGCCTTCTGAAGCGAATCGATGTGTTTGTGCGAGAAAAATATCCATATTTAAAACTTTATAAACTGTAATCTCTAGGCTCTGCTAAATGTCGTACACACGTTTACGAGAGAGTGTCAAAACAAGGATTTGTAAAGAAAAATTTTGAAGGATTAAGCCAAGAGAAGACTGGTTTTCCTTTGCTGTAAACAAAAGTTGGTTCTCGTGAGACTGGCATATGCTCATATTCGGAGCTTACACTACTCCTACGTCATTCGCTGGAATGCCACTCTCTCGTGAAGCTAGAGATTACTGTATATGAATTTGTAATTATGGATATTTTTCTTACAAAAATACATTGATTTATTTCAAAAGGACTTTATTAACCCATCAGAGCCATGTGGAGTAATTTTTATGATGGATGGATGCACTTTATTGGACTTCAAAATCTCAGCAGCCATTCATTGCCATTATAAAGCTTGGAAGAGCCAGGACATTTCTTTTTACTATAACTCTGATTGTATATGTCTGAAAGGAGAAAGTCATATACACCTAGGATGGCTTGAAGGTGAGTAAATCATGGGCTCATTTTCATTTTTGGGTGAACTATCCTTTTAAGGTATAATTGCATGGTTACCACTTTTCAGCTTTGCCATCACATGGATAAATTACATTTTCAAATATATTATAACAGAACACAGTTCTTTTAAATTGTAGATATATTTCACAATATTACAGTTTATACTGTAATTTTGATCACATTCCCATTGGTAAGCATAAGAGACTTCTTTCAAAAACATTAAAAAACTGTAGTTATTTCAGACTTTTGACTGGTAACGTATATATAAAAATACACAAGCACATCCAAAGACACTTTTCTATTCATACGTGTTTGCTCACAGATGCCATAATGGTTTTCACTGGAGGGAATCTGACAGTTAGTGGTGCCACCGCCACAGCTGGTATCTTCTCAACATATCCAGCAGACTACCTGAGTCTATGGGGAGGAGTGGTTGACCAGGTCAGCACAATATATCAATATATATTATCATAATATAATCATTCAGTCGTTCAACCGATCCATTCAAAAAATACATGCATTCTGCTCTGGCTTAATTCTTTTGGAAGAATTTTCATTGGCTGACAATAACTAACAGTATGGTATGTAAAATGTAAGTTACTCAGTATTAGCAAATTTAGCATAAAAGCAGCAGGCCATTAGGCCCATCAAATCAGAATATAAGTGTTTTTTTTAATATAAAAGGCTGACTCCAGCTTCATTTTTGCCAGCTACTTATTCGCTGAACAATCCGTTCCACCTTAAAAATGTTGGGTTTTTCCCCCTCAATTCTATTGGCTGTGTTTTTTTTTTAAAGGAACAGTTGCACCAAAAATTACATGCTAAATTAAAAATATATAGTCATGTAAAAATGATCTTGTATGTTTCAATAAATGGAGCATGTGACAAATTCGACCAGAGGAACCATAGAAAAAGATAACATTATGTTTGCTTAGATTAAGTGTTTCGTCATTTTAGATCTTTATTAGAAGTTATTCATTACTCCAGTGTAACAGATTAAAGTGATATATACATGAATTCATTGTCTTGTGAAATCTTGTATTACTGATCTTATCTTTCCCTCTGCATCCTCCTTTTCTTGAGAACTTGTTAAATAATAAAGTAATGACACACCCAGTATGCTTTGTCAGCACATACAGTTGCCTAGGGGGCATGATCTAGGGATCATATCTTCATTAACACTTTAGAGCTTTCAGTAATACAAGATTTCTTGAGACAATGTATTCGGATTCACTCAGTTCACAATCTATCAAAGTCATATAATGTTAACAAGGCTTTAAAGAGAACAACATTTGAAAAAGAAGCATTTTGTTACTTAATAGTTTGATCTGAAGGGAACTGTGTAGACAGTCACAATATTAACTAGAGCTTGTCCTACAGATAATTGGCACAGCTGCTCTGCTAGTGTGTGTTCTTGCATTGGGAGACCCTCATAACACACCAGCTCCTCCCGGCCTGGAGCCTGTCCTGGTAGGAGCAGCTGTCCTATTGATCGGCATCTCCATGGGATCTAACAGCGGATATGCCATCAACCCGGCTCGAGACTTCGGTCCGAGACTCTTCTCTTACATTGCAGGCTGGGGAGATGAAGTGTTCAGGTAAGTCTAACATCGGCTACACACAAGATTAAGATCAAAGACTTAATATGCACTTACAGGCAGTGTTGGGCAAGTACTTTGAAAAATTAAATTACTGATTACTCCACAAATTACTGTTCTGATTACTTTATTTCAAAAGTAATTAGTTACATTACTAGTTACATTACTTTTTTCTGTACATTCACGAAATTTACGTGAAATAGTAAGTTTGCATAAACGCTCCCAATAAAATATTTGCTATTAAAGCATCAACATTCACAAACCACTGTTATTTTTACTAAAAGCAATAGGCTGCTGCAAGCCTGGTTGCAAAATGCACGGCATTTCGAGCAGTGAGTGGATTCTCTGATTGTCCATTGCATTCCAGAAATCAACATTGTTTAACGTGTTATAAATAGAAACTCTGCTTATGCTTGCGCGTGTTAATCGTTTTTGTTTTATATTAGTTGTTCTTGTTGCTTTTGCGCAATAGACCAATTATCTGTTTGTAAACATTCGGGATGCGCGCGCAGCCATGGTTGCAGAAAGCCCGGGAGAGCTAGCCTTTTATGGCTAGAGAATTACAAGGATACGGCATAAAATACTTAGATTTAAAAAGAGTATAGATTATATTGATTAGATGTAATTTTCAAAATGTTATTCGCATATTACAAGAGCTTGTCACCCAGCGATAAGCACTGTTATTCAAAGAAATTGCGTTATATAGTGGGATAGCTTTACAGATCCAAAACCGGCATGACGTTTTTATGGGCGGTTCAAGTGGCAGTCTATGGAGCCATGGACTAAAAGAATAAAAAAGGTAAATTTGATTTTATATTTCCAAATCCTGACTTCATTTTCGCAATTCTGAGATTATATCCCACAACTCCAGAGGAAAAACAACTTGTCATCCTCTCTTTTGCCCTGTGCTTATATCCCACACTTCTGGCTTTTTCCCCTCAGAATTAACAAACTCATTAGTTTTGTTAAATCGAGTTAGAAAGTCCGAATTAGTAGATGTAAACTTGCATTTGTGAGGAAAAAAAATCAGAATTGTGAGATTAAAAAAAAAAAAAGTTCGGTAAAATGTTAATAGTAATAGGTTTAAATAATATGTCATGTAACTGTAGGGCTAATACAGTACATCCCCTATGAACAGCATATGTGAATATTATGTAGACCTATTGTTTAAATCAAATTTATGCTTTAAAAGTAGAGTAATAGCGGTTTTCATCCATCCCACTGCGCAATGTGACGTCGTAGTGACGTCTTTTCCATGTCAAAAAAACATATGGGCTACCAAATAAATAAATAGTAATACAGATAATAAATCTTGTTTGTTTATAAATAATCTTTATTCATATATATAATCATGTTGATAGGCTCTATTTTGTAAAACACATTTACTGCAACTGCCATAGACGTCCAAAAAAACCCAGATCAAATGTTGAACGTCAAAATGACGTCCAAGTTGGGTAATGGATAGACGTCCAAATAGTGGACCTAGTTTGGACGTCGGATGTCCATAATTGGTCATGGACCGACGGACCCAATATAGACATGATCTGCACGTCTATCCGACGTCCAATGTTTAGTGGGATAGTATGCCAGTTTAAACGTCTGCGTTTAGCTTCAAATGGCGTCTTTGACTACAGTATTGAATATAATTATTTGCATTCCGATTTTGACATCAAAAGGCACAAAGATATTTTTTTTCTCTTATTCCATGGAGTTTACCCGTTTACCTCCACTTGCTACCAGTGTTTTTCTGCAACCACTATGCGCGCGCAGCTGCAGGTGACGTCACTGTGACGTCTACTCGAAATTGGTCTATACATGAATAGCAATTCATTTGTTTTAGATATTTTACGTTTAGATGTTTCTATATGGCGGGAGTCCCGCAAATAATTTTATTCTATCGCATCCCGCATATCGCATCTCTGCCCGCCCGCACTCGCCCATCAAGTCTTGTACCGCGCCGAGCGTCGACGCAACAGAGAGCGGCGCGGGACGAGACTTGATGGGCGAGTGCGAGTGCGGGTGCGGGGCTGCGGGCGGGCAGAGGCAAAGAGTATAGAAGTACTCTTTGGCAGAGACTCATGTGAAGATAGTGGAAGTTGGTGCGTTGGTCTCCGCACCCGGTACATTCTCAAGAAGTTTTAATGTGTCGTGCTGCCCTTTCAAGTGTTTTAAAATGGATATGGAGTTTTTCACGGTTGAAAAGGTTTTCTTCCCCTCTGACAATTCACAATAATCTTCTTTCCTTTGACAGAAATAAACTCAAAATACACTGTCAGAAAAAAGGTACAGTTCTGTCGCTGGGGCGGTACCCTAAGGTACAAAGTGAAAAGGTACAAATATGTACTTTTAAAGTACTAATATGTACCTTTAAGTTAACAACATGTACCTTTAAGGTACCAGTATGTACTTTCAAAGTACTAAAATGTACCTTTAAGGTACTAATATGTACTGTTTAGGGGTAGGTAAGGTACAAAGATGTACCTTTTCACTTTTGTACCTTAGGGTACCGCCCCAGCGACAGAACTGTACCTTTTTTCTGAGAGTGTAGTAAATGTATTTCCAGCTACAGAACGCGTACTTTCCTCTCCCCATGCTGACTTTGTTTTCATTGGTAGTATCCGCCTCACAGGCGCTTACCAGTCAAAGTAGGTCTCAGGTAGAGGATGTGGCATGTGATAACCAACACCCAACACCCTTTTTACAATCTAGATGATAAAACACATTCTGTCGGCAATGAACGCAGCAGTAACGCATGCTTGTAACTTTTCTCTAATTACTAATTTGGAAATTATAACGCATTAAATTACTTCGTTACTAAAAAAAAAATCAAATTACAGTAATGCGTTACTGCCCAACACTGCTTACAGGTGACATATTATGCCCCCTTTTTTTTTTTACAAAATGTAATAGTCTCCGGTGTCACCAGAATGTGTCTGTCAGGTTTCAGCTAAAAATCCCCCACAGATCATTTATTATATCATTTTGAAAATGCCTTTTTTGAGTGGAAGCAGAAACATGCTGTTTTCGTGCATGTCTCTTTAAATCTCTTTTATGTCTTATTGTGCTTAAACTGTCACACAAGTTTGTTAAAAACACAGGAGTTACAAACAGACAGTTATGTCTGTGCAGATAAACAACTGGGAAAGAAATCACTTTATATTAGATCTGTGTGTATTTGTATTATTTGTATTAGATCTGTGTGGCAGCAGCGTAATATAATAGTAAGTAAATCTATAAATCCACTGCTCTCTTGTTTCCTCTGAGGCTGGGACTCTAAATAATGTTCTTTGCCATGGTGTTAGAACTGGTGCATCGTTGTTGCTTGCAAAAACAATATGGCGGCACTGTGGGTGGAAACGTGCGGATTAGGGGTGGTAATGTTATAATAAGATCCCCTTCCTTTCTACATCATGGGGGGAGTGAAATCTGAGTGTTTCGTTTTTTCACATGCTTTCAGAAAAAGGCTTACCAAAACAAAGTTACTGGGTTGTCCCTTTGTACGTTTTCTGGGTTGGTAGATGCACGGGGGACCTAATTATAGCACTTAACATGGAAAAAGTCAGATTTTCATGATATGTCATCTTAAAATTTTTTCTAATTATTGCTTGTACATACACACTACTGTTCAGAAGATTGGGGTCGATAAGTTTTTGAAAGAAGTCACTTCTGCTCACCAAGGTTGCATTTATTTGATTAAAATACGGAAAAACAGTAATATTGTGCAATTTTATTGCAATATAAAATACCTGGGTCAATGTGAATATATTGTAAAATGTAATTTATTTCTGTGATAGTAAAACTATTTTTTTAGCAGCCATTACTCCAGTCTTCAGTGTAACATGATCCTTCAGAAATCATTCTAATATGTGGATTTCTTATTATCATATCTCATTATTAATTTATTTCTGTTATGTTGAAAACAGTTGTGCTGCCTCATATCAAATGTCTGTACTGTCACCTTTGATTTCATGCATTCATGCATTTTTGCCCCAAAAGATTTATTTCATAAAAAAAAAAAAAAAAAACTTTTAAGTGGTAGTGTTATATAAACTGTTCGTACACCATTTTCCCCAGTATAGATATACAACCTAAACCTTTAGCATTTCAGTGTAAAGAATGTATTTGTTGAGGTTATGCAATAAAACTGTGAAAGCACAGGTAAAAAGGTATCAAGTTGTATTTAACGAAAAAATGATCATAAACAAGCTTTCATTAAAGGAGAAGTTCACTTCTCTCTTGTCATCCAAGAAGTTCATTTCTTTTTTTGTTCAGTCGTAAAGAAATTATGTTTTTTGAGGAAAACATTTCAGGAATCTTCTGCATATAGTGGATTTCTATGGTGCCCATAAGTTTGAACTTCCAAAATGCAGTTTAAATGCAGCTTCAAAGGGCTCTAAACGAATCCCAGTTGAGGAAGAAGGGTCTTAGCTAGCGAGACAATACACTCTCAGAAGAAAAGGTACAGTTCTGTCACTGGGGCGATACTCTAAGGTACAAAAGGGAAAAGGTACATTTTTGTACCTTACTTACCCCTAAACAGTACATATTAGTACCTTAAAGGTACATTTTAGTACTTTGAAAGTACATACTGGTACCTTAAAGGTACATATTGGTATGTTAAAAGTACATATTAGTAGTTTAAAAGTACATATTTGTACCTTTTCACTTTGTACCTTAGGGTACCGCCCCAGCAACAGAACTGTACCTTTTTTTCTGACAGTGTAGGTTATTTTCTAAAAACCCCACCCTCTCATTTCAATTTATTCTCTAACTTTAAAATCATCCTACATCACTGTTTTACCTTTTTTTTTTTTTTTTTTTTTTTGTAAAGGGTGTTTGACCTTCTTTGCATGAATTTTTAGAATATTTTAGAAAATAACAGATATTTTAAGCTATTTGAAGCTGCATTTAAACTGCATTTTGGAAATTTAAACTCGTGGGCACCATAGAAGTCCACTATATATGGAGAGAAATCCTGAAATTTTTTCCTAAAAAAAAAAAAAAACATAATTTCTTAAGACTGAAGAAAGAAAGACACGAACATCTTTGATGACAAGGGTGTGAGTAAATAATCTGTAAATTTTTGTTCTGGAAGAGAACTTCTCCTGTAATGCTAAACTGTCAGATCAGCACAAAAAAAAAAAAAAAGATAAATAAATAAATAAAAATTATTGGACACTAACATGAGAGTTGTGTGTCAGGGCTGGTCATGGATGGTGGTGGGTACCTGTGGGTGTGCCGTGTGTTGGTGCTGTCCTGGGCTCAGTCCTCTATGAGCTGCTGATTGGAGTTCATCATCCAGACTCAGAACCAGAGGATGCTGAAGGCACGACAGCAGAGCTCCAGCAAACTGTGGAGCTGGATGGTATACAGCCAAAGTTTGACAACATTAAAGAAAATGGCATGGATGAGATCTTTTCTACAACCTCAACAGACATCAGCTGAAGTAAAAAGAATCTGCCAAACTTGAATTGTTAATTTTTCTGTGTTAAATGCATACGGATTATTGTGTTTGTTTTATGAAATATATCATCACTGAACCTTCAAAGGTCTCTGACGTCTTAAATTTCAATTTAAAATAATATAGCACAATATCTACATGATATACTGTTGATCTGTTGTTTAGTAAATTACAGAAATGTGGTACTTTATATTTATGTTAGAAAATAAATTGCTTCAATTTCAACGTTTTGTGAACTAAAACAAAGAACAATTGTATTTTTATAAAAAAAATAACTTAAATATGAAAAAATATATAGCTCAACATTAGTTTAATTATGTTACTGAAAAATGTGATCTTGTTAACATTTTCACCCGTTGTCACAAGTTTTATGTTTGTTTTTTAATAAAAATGATTGTTGTCGATATTAAATATTTTTCTAAGGTTGGTGTTTCCAGCATGCACTGGGACATGAGTCATTAATTACACCATGTTTTGTACCGTACCAATTTACTGTTTTATTTAGAAAGAAGGGCAAGAGAACTGACACAGATGTACGGCAGTGAAACAGGCAGGTCATCACAGAATAAGATGGCTGTCTATAGACTGTCTATGTATGGGACATATACATATATTACTGGAGGGATAGAAAGTCACACTCACACAGATGATTCACACGATCACAATATTATTTTTAAGAAATGTGGTTTTCGACAAGCACAGAACTTTCCGATAGAAAAGACTCTTATCAAAGAAAAAAAGACACAAACAACATTCATATTTGTACATAATTCATCATAAAACGCACAAGCAATCCTTCAAACTCCAATTTCCGATAAACTCGTAAAAATTACAACAGGCTCTGAACGCAAACTTTCACTAGTATTTCAATATCGACTTTCAGCTAAGGAGAAATAAAAATGACAAAGACTGAACTTATTCACATTTCCAAATGCAACAACCATTGCAAACTGATGTACTGCATTTATACACATATTAAATGTGCTCAAGTGTATCTGTGACTGAAATGTATCCGTGTTTACTTAGATTGACCTTTTTTGACTATTTAAACTTTACAATCCGTCTTTGACCTTATATACGTTTGCTGCATATCTCCTTGCACAAATCAAACTTTTTCACCTCACTTAAAGTCAATGATTATCAAAAGACTGATGAATGCTTCAATATAAATAAATATCAGTACTACAATGTCTGTACAATATCATTACATTTAAAAGTCAGTGTTTTCCTTTATTTTATTTTTTTTTAAAAAACCTTCACTAGCACCCTTTTTGCTGTAATGCTTTTTATGGATTGACGCAAAAAGCCGACAGTCGCCAAACCGCTCGATGTAAAGTAGTTTTCGAGCAGATGCAATTTGACCTTGTG
Source organism: Cirrhinus mrigala (assembly GCA_036247105.1). NCBI lineage: Eukaryota > Metazoa > Chordata > Actinopteri > Cypriniformes > Cyprinidae > Cirrhinus > Cirrhinus mrigala. The sequence continues at coordinate 28,254,834 of CM070025.1, read as the reverse complement.
TTAATTTAAAAGACTGAGGATGTTACAAACAGGGAGGAAAGGGAAAAGGGGAAATAACTTTAATATCTTTGTTTTTCGGAAGACAGATCACGTTACAATCATAACGACAGCTGAAATTTTCCAAATTATATGTATTATTCAAACTCGTATTGGATGGTCCAAAGCCGTGTCCCATTCACCAATGGCTTTTCCTCGTCCCGTCTCACTCGTTCTACAAGGGCTTGTCGGTCCTGTGCGCCGTGATGAAGGCCATGCCATGCGTGCGGAAGTGTGTGTTAAGGTCTGAGGCCTTGTCGAAACGCCGGCCGCACACCCTGCAGCTGGCCCCTCCCTCCCCCTCCTCGCCCGCTTTAGGCGAGGACGGCGAGCCGTCCTGTGGCGACGCGCCTGGTGATGCGTTTCCGCCACGACTGTCATGCTGACCTTGGCGTAAACGGTGCGTGATGAATTTGTGTCGGCTGAGAGAGCCGGCTGAGGCGAAACAGGCGCCGCATTGCAGGCACTGCTGCGGCGCGTTCTCCGGATCACAGTGGACGGGAATGTGGCGCTGGAACTCTTCCCAATCCTGTGTGGTAAAGCCGCAGGGCGTGCAGCGGAACGTGCCGTCGTCTTCCTCCTGGTCGAGCGGCCGGTTCTCAGACGCTCGAGTTCTTTTGGCCGGACCCGAGGCGTCCTCTCCTGCGACGTCGTCGGTATCGCCGCCACCGCTTACTGGTGGAGCTCCGCCCTCGTTGTCGAGCTCAGACGAGCTGCCGGCCCCGTCACCCGGAAGCGAACGCTTTCTGGTGTTTGGAGCATTCTGGGAGAGGAAATGAACATTAATGTGTGGATCTCTGAATATCTCTGAACTCTAAAGAGGTGGGGTGTTTGAACTGACCGGTCTGTCTGTTGTTGGTCGAGGTCTGATGCCATGTCTGACCCGAATGTGCTTCTCCAAAATCAGACGACTACTGAATGTACGCTTGCCCTCTGAGCAGTGCCTGAGGAGAGAAACGTATGCAGAATTAGAATGGCACACTAAACAAATTAAGAATTCTTTTTAGGAAGAAAAAGAAAGATTTAAGTAATTTTACGTGGTTGATGAATGTTTGGGCCTTATGTCTCACTTGGGACAAAGAGGAATAAGGGTAAGGGATGAATGTTTGACTCACGGGCAGCGGAAGACTCTCTTGACACCCTCATGTATTATTCGAACATGTCGACGAAGGCTGTTGGCTGAACTGAACGAACGCTCACATAGTCTACAGGGGAACTTCTTCATTAACTAGAGGAAAAAACAAAAAAAGAGGCATATCACAAATTTAAAGAAATTTGTTTAATTTCTTTCGAACAAAAAAACCTAATAAAAAAAAAAATAAAATAAAGATGCATATTGGAGCCCTTTTGGAACAATGTAATTACTAATTATATAAATACATTTATGTACTATGTGACCCTGGACCACAAAACTTCTTAAGTCTTAAGTTGCTGGGGTATATTTGTAGCAATAGCCAAAAATACAGTGTATGGCTCAAAATTATTGATTTTTCTTTTACGCCAAAAATCATTAGGAAATTAGGTAAAGATCATGTTCCATGAAGATATTTTGTAAAATTCCTACTGTAAATATATAACTTAATTTTTTAATAAGTAATATGCATTGCTAAGAACTCAATTTGGACAACTTTAAAGGCAATTTTCTCAATATTTTGATTTTTTTTTTTTGCACCCCCAGATTCCATATATTGAAATAGTTGTATCTCTGCCAAATATTGTTCTATCCTAACAACTTACATATTCAGCTTTCTGATGATGTATAAATCTCAATTTTGAAAAAATTGACCCTTAAGACTGGTTTTGTGGTCCAGGGTCACATATATTTATGTATGTATCAAATATGTGCAGTCTTGGTTAGCATAAAAGACATCCTACCAAAAAACAAAACAAAACAAACAAAAAAAGTACTTAAAAATTACTCAGGAAAAAATAAATGTGACATTCAGAATTTTCTTAGTAAATTTACATGGAATCAATATTTTAAAAATCAACACTAAAACTGCCACACACACACACACACACACACACAGCTACGTTGCCATTTAATGTTTTTAAAGAAGCCTTTTCTGCTTATTACGGCTGTGTTTGTTTGATTGAATTGATTAAAAATACAGAAAAAACAGTAATATTGTGAAATATTATTGCAATTTAAAATACTGGTTTTCTATTTTAATAAACTTTTTTTTTTTCATAGAAATATAAAGAATATAGAATTCTTGTGATGCAAAGCTGAATTTTCAGCATGATAGTACAGCACAACTGTATCCAACATTGATAATAGCATATTAGAATGATTTCTCAATGATCGTCTGACACTGAAAACTGGAGTGATGGCTGATGGAAATGCAGCTTTGCATGACAGAAATAAATTATATTTTGAAGCTTATTAAAATAGAAAACTGTTATTTTAAATTGCAATGATATTACATAATTTATTTTTTCCCCTGTATTTTTAATCAAATAAATGGAACTTTGATGAGCATAAGAGACTTCTTTAATAAAACATGAAAAATCGTACTGATCCTAAACTTCTGAACGGCAGAGTATGTGTGTATTTATACACTGATCAAAATTATAAACGCAACACTTTTGTTTTTGCCCCCATTTTTCATGAGCTGAACTCATGTTTGTATGTACACAAAAGGCCTATTTCTCTCGGATACTGTTGACAAATCTGTCTAAATCTGTGTTAGTGAGCACTTCTCCTTTGCCGAGATAATCTATCCACCTCACAGGTGTGGTATATCAAGATGCTGATTAGACAGCATGATTATTGCACAGGTGTGCCTTAGGCTGGCCACAATAAAAGGCCACTCTAAAATCTGCATTTTTACTGTATTGGGGTGGTCCGAAAACCAGTCAGTATCTGGTGTGACCACTATTTGCCTCACGAAGTGCAACACATCTCCTTCGCATAGAGTTGATCAGGTTGTTGATTGTGGCCTGTGGAATGTGGAATATTGGTCCACTCATCTTCAATGGCTGTGCGAAGTTGCTGGATATTGGCAGGAACTGGAACACACTGTCATATACGCCGATCTAGAGCATCCCCAACATGCTTGATGGGTGACATGTCCGGTGAGTATGCTGGCCATGCAAGAACTGGGATGTTTTCAGCTTCCAGGAATTGTGTACAGATCCTTACAACATGGGGCCGTGCATTATCATGCTGCAACAAGAGGTGATGGTCGTGGATGAATGGCACAACAATGGGCCTCAGGATCTCGTCACGGTATTTCTGTGTGTTCAAAATGCCATCAATAAAATGCACCCGTGTTCATTGTCCATAACATACAACTGGCCATACCATAACCCCACCGCCACCATGGGCCACTTGATCCACAACACTGACATCAGCAAACCGCTCACCCATACGACGCCATACACGCTGTCTGCCATCTGCCCTATACAGTGAAAAACGGGATTCATCCGTGAAGAGAACACCTCTCCAAAGTGCCAGACGGCATCGAATGTGAGCATTTGCCCACTTGAGTCGGTTACGATGACAAACAGGTCGTCATGCAGTTAGGTCGAGACCCCGATGAGGACGACGAGCATGCAGATGAGCTTCCCTGAGATGGTTTCTGACAGTTTGTGCAGAAATTCTTTGGTTATGCAAACCGATTGTTGCAGCAGCTGTCCGGGTGGATGGTCTCAGATGATCTTGGAGGTGAAGATGCTGGATGTGGAGGTCCTGGGCTGGTGTGGTTACACGTGGTCTGCAGTTGTGAGGCCGGTTGGACGTACTGCCAAATTTGCTGAAACGCCTTTGGAGACGGCTTATGGTAGAGAAATGAGCATTCAATTCACGGGCAACGGCTCTGGTGGACATTCCTGCAGTCAGCATGCCAACTGCACGCGCGCTCAAAACTTGCGACATCTGTGGCATTGTGTGATATCTGTGTGACAAAACTGCACATTTTAGAGTGGCCTTTTATTGTGGCCAGCCTAAGGCACACCTGTGCAATAATGCTGTCTAATCAGCATCTTGGTATGCCATACCTGTGAGGTGGATGGATTATCTCGGCAAAGGAGAAGTGCTCACTAACACAGATTTAGACAGATTTGTCAACAATATGAGAGAAATAGGCCTTTTGTGTACTTAGAAAAAGTCTTAGATCTTTAGGTTCAGCTCATGAAAAATGGGGGCAAAAACAAAAGTGTTGCATTTATAATTTTGGTCAGTGTATATATGTATAAGAAAATGGCAAAATTTGACTATATCTAAAATGCGTCTGTGCCTGTGTTTTTTTCTTTGTGTTTTTAAGAGTACCAACCATGCCGTGTTCGTTCTTCATGTGGTCGATGTACTCCTCTCTCTCAGCGTAGCGTTTCTTGCACTCCTTGCACCTCCACTCCATACTCCCGCTTTCTGGAGAGCTCGCCTGATCTTCCTCCTCATTCTCCTCCTCTTCTCCCTCCTCTCTCTCTTCCCCTTCATGCTCCCCTTCCTCCTCTTCCCCCTCCTCGTCCTCCTCTCCCTGTCCCTGGCTCAACTCGTCTGAATTGTTTTCAGTGGGTTTGGGTTTAGAGGTGGAGTTACTGGCAGGAGCTGAGACTGGAGATGAGGTGGTGGGCGGAGTCTCTGGTTTGACGGACAGGCCTCTATGAGCAGTCTAATAGGAAATATTAAAAGACAGCTCTGGTTAAAAGCATGAATGTGACTGACTGGAAAATATGACAATTCACACTGAGGTGGCTGTTGTACTCGGCATGAGCTTTAGACAAGGTGATACACAGAAATCACTTTGTAAAGGCCAAACCAAGAGTTTTACTGTATGCCTTTGCTGACACCACATTCTTTAGAGGAAGTGAAAAGAATGGGTAACACGAAAGGCAAAATAGCAATTAATTAATATCCTCAAATGCACTCTTTATTAATAATAATGCAAATTGTTGTTGTTTACATGGTCTAATGTATTATTATTAGTAGTAGTAAGGTATTTACCTTGATGTGTTCCATCATGGAGCCTTTCTGGGCATAAAGTTTAGTGCAGTCTGGACATTTGAACACATGCACCTTTTGTTTGGCAAGGTGAGTGTCAAAATGCATATAGAGCAAAGGTTTTTGGGTGAACACTGTGTCACACATGACACACTTGTAGATCATCCTGTAAAATGAATATAAGAATATTTAGAGTTAAAGATGTGTAAAGAAAATATTAAGCACAAATCCCAAAAACCTGTGATGGGTCAACATACTTTGCTTGTGCAGCTGTGAGAGCAGGATGCTGGGAAGTGATGTGCCCCTGGGCGCTCTGGGCAGATTTAAAAGCCATTGGGCAATTGGGGCACTTATGAAACACCTCACAGTGAGCTGTTTGAATGTGGGACTTGATAGAGTTCAAACCTCCAAACACCACCTGACAACTGGAGCACCTGAAATAAAGGAAGCAGATTTGAGCAAGTGTAAGTAGGCAGTCTCTTTTACTCAAAACTAAGCTACAAAGCAAGGACAATGTCTGTGATATCACAAAACACTGATAGGAATTTGAAGGCCAGGAACCTGTAGCCGATGCGTCTGGCAAAGTGCAGGCAAGACTCTTCCAGATGGGTTTGAAATGTGGCCTGGCGGGCAGTGCCACCACACTCTGGACACACGTGGGGTGCGCGGTGCTTATGGATCCGCTGATGGGCTGAAACACTGCACCAGTTAGGCAGCATCATGGGGGGAGAGCAAAGCATACAAGTCTGAAAAAGAAAGACAGCAGGGATAACATAAAAGATTTAGTAAATAAAGCAGTTTTACACATTACAGATGCTGGATATTATTCATAAAACATTAGCAATTTAAATGTGTAAATTGTTTGTAAAATCACACAAAAATGTACAAAATTTACAAAGTTACATTAAAAGCAACTGTTTGCATTGATTATTGTGAATTCTGTTATGTCTTAACTGGAACACAAAATAAGGTTGTGTTGTAATTGCTAAATCGCCTTGTGATGGAACCATCACTCAAATTATGGTTGCACCATGAAATATTCTAACAAATGTGTGTGCATGAATCTTTCATTGAGTCGCCTTATATTTAATATTTTCTAGCAATTATTGCTAATTAAAATGTCAATTATTTGGAGAAAACTAAATAATATAAATAAGCAAAAATAAAAAAAAAATATATAATATTTTTGAACAGTAAGATTTTTAATGATTTTTTTTCAGCTCACCAAGCCTGCATTTATTTGATCCAAAGTACAGCAAAAAAAGTTACATTTTGAAATATTTTTTCTATTTAGAATAACTTTTCTATTTGAATATATTTTAAAATGTAATTTATTCCTGTGATTTCAATGCAGAATTTTTAGCATTTTTACACCAGTCAAATGATCCTTCAGAAATCATTCTAATATTCTGATTTGTTGCTCAAAAGACATTAATTATTATTATTATTATTATTATTATTATTATTATTAAACATCTGAGTAGAATTTTGAGTAGAAGAACAGAAAGTTCAGAAGAACAGGATTTATCTGAAATAGAAAAGTTTTGTAATATTATAAATGTCTTTATCATCACTTTTGATTAATTTAAAGCATCCTTGCTAAATAAAAGTATGAATTTCTATAATTTAAAAAAAAAAAATTATATATATACACAGAGGCTAAGCTTTTAAATGGTATAGTGTATAATGTTACAAAAGCTTTTTATTTCAGATAAATGTTGATCTTTGGATCTTTCTATTCATCAAAGAATCCTGAAAAGAGTACTTATTTAAAAAAACTGTTTTTAAATATTGATAATAATAATAATAATAATAATAATAATAATAATTAATGTCTTTTGAGCAACAAATCAGAATATTAGAATGATTTCTGAAGGATCATGTGACACTGAAGACTGGAGTAATGATGATGAAAATTTTGCTTTGATCACAGGAATAAATCTAGGAATCTAATTTTAAAATATATTTAAAAAAAAAAAACAGTTATTTTAAATAGTAAAAATATATTTTAACATTTTACTGTTTTTTTGTTGTTCTCTACTTTGGATCAAATAAATGCAGGCTTGCTGAGCAGAAAAGACTTCTTTTGAAAAAAAAAAAAACATTACAAATCTTACTGTCCAAAAACTTTGACACACATGCAGTCAATTATTTGGAGAAAACTGAAAAATAAGCAAAAATCTAAGCCTTTTTATTTTTTATTTTCCCCCTCGGTGAAGCAAAAATGCTGGTAGGTCATAAAAAAAAACTAAAGTACTGGCCCAAATGGCCACCAGAAAAAAAAAAAATCCAAAATTTTGCAACTTACCGAATTAGGAGTAGCTCTGATTTGCTGGAAATGGGTCACCAATTCTGCCTTGTTTGAAAACTGGGCTTGACATTCAGGACACTTGAAGTTATGGTATTGCAGGGCTTCGCCTTTCTTGCAGGGCAGTGGCATCAGGGCCTGAGGACTCTGGGGTCCACGGCGAGCAGGACTGGGCTGGGTTGAAGCTGTGCCTGGAGAGGGAGAGTCCTTCAGTGGACAGGAAGTAGACGGTACAGGAGTCGTCCCTGTCGGGGTGGTGGAGGATGACAGAGGTGGAGAGGAAAGTGACGGTGAGAGCATACCTAGAGGAACAAGAACATTTACAAGGGTAATTCACCACTGGCTAGACAAACTGTCTATGAAGAAAAGAGGGAAAAAAATTAAAATGGGTGCTTCTTGATTAAAGAAAACAGAAAAGGAGCTGTGGGGGTCTCTTTTGACAAAAACTTAATCACCCACAACGCAATTTCGATTTTGTCACTGTACACCTATATTCATCCAACTGTCTGTGGGTGGGAATGCAAAAATTTGAAAGCTTGCTCTGTAGTTTTAACAAAAGTATCAGGCTTTTGTTAGCTCCAGGGCTTTTGTCGAAACTACAGATTGAACTTTTGCATTCAACAGCAGTGTGATGCCAAAAGTAGAATTGCATTATGGGTGTTTTTGGCAACAGCTCTTCTTCAATATTGTCATGTAGCACCGATTTTTTTTCTGCAGATAACACTAAGAAAGAGTACACATTTTTCATTTACATATATTGTAACAATACAAACCTAGCTGAAAATCTGTAAACGTATTTTTAAATATTAAGCCAAAACAATCCTATTCAAATTAAGACAAAAAGACAGTATTTTGCAAAACTTACCAATGGGAGTAGTGTCTTGCTGGCCGATCATCTGCTCCACTGTAACTGGTCTCATAACCAAATGTGAGCACTGCATGACCAGGCCTCGTTCCTTGTGTTCCCGAGCATGTAACAGCAGGCTGCATTTGTTGAAGAAAGCCAGTCGCTTTGCACAATGATTACACGTCACTTCTATTCTCAAAGAGCGCCGGTCGTAGTGTCGTGCCAGGCTGCGCTCCAAAGCAAAAGCATCTCCGCACTCCAAGCAGCGGTAGCCGGTAGCAGGCATAGGAAGACCCCATTCGGGGGGCGGCGGGGATGAGAGATCAGGACGGTAGCTGGGCAGCAGGTTCTTGCTGTTCAGGATCTTGTTGAAAGCCTCAACGAGGCTAGACTGGCTACGAGAAATAACAGCACCGGTGCTGTTGACGATAGATGCCGGTTTACACGGCATGGTACCTCCATTGGCGGTTTTACCAACTGTAGGGCGCACGCTTATCCCACCGACGGCTGGCGCGACTGGTAAAGTGGTGGCTTTTGTGATGCTCACCGCTGTGGCGGACACTTTCGTTTTATCGGACTGCATGGCCAGTTTGTTTTGGACCTTGCTGGCTGCGGCTAGCATGGCACTACTAGCTTCTAGAGTGGATACTGGTATGGTTGAGCATTTCACCACTTGACCGTCATTTTTTTTGGCGCCTTTCGCAAGACCTGTTCGACCTGCTGTTTGGCCTTTACTTGCATCTTTGTCTGCATTGTTAGCGCCTCCTTTACCTGCTACTCGGGTAACTGTGCGTGTGATACCTCCTGTAGACGTCTTAATGGTCTTGATACGGACTTTAAGAGGTCTGGAGGGAGCATTCCCACCAGATACAGCTTTGCCATCACTGCTTTGTGATTCGGCATCTGCTGGAAGGGATTGTGCAGTGTCTACCTCCGTTTTCTCTCCATCCCTTTTCCCGCCATCTGTATTAGCCACATCTTGTCCATTCTCCGCTGATCCTTTGTCTACCTCCATCTCCTCTTCTTCCTCCTTAGGTTCTCGAAGTGCAGCGGATGGTGATGAAGAGGCAGCCGCTGGGCTGCATGATCTTTTGGTAACTGCAGATGTTGGCATGGAGGACTTGGGCATTTCAGGTTCGGGGCTCTCTGGCGAGTCTCGCTCTTCAATCACATGCTCTGGGTTTCGCTCTTCTTGAGGTAAACTCTTTCCGGTTCCTGTTTGGACTGGTGCGGAAAGCCAGTTCTGTTGAGCTCGAGGTGAAGCAGGTGATGCCAAGGGAATGTCACCTGGTTTGGGGTAAGCGCTCGGCGATATGGACGTTGAAGGAGGGAGAGAAGGAGACTGTGAATTTTCTGGAGGTGACCTCAGCCGACGTGATAGTTTCGGAGGTGTGGGAGAGTCTGGACTCTCATGGATGACTAGAGATCCTCCGGAATCGGGATCCGAATCCTCCTCATCTGAATCGACACGTCTGAAAGCCGACGAACTAAGACGTGGCGAGCCGTTAAACGGCTCTGTTAGAGATGTTGCAAGTGGAGACGATGCCACGGCCCCAGAAACACGAGAACCAACCGATGGAGAAGACGATGACGGTGAAGAAGACGAAGCTGTGGAAGGAGTGGAAAGTAGTGGTTTAGGTGGGGGAAAGAAAGGAGATGCTGCTCCACTTGTCCCGCTAGGAACTGCAGGGGCTTTCGCCTTGTCCCCACCTTCTAGGTTCATCTCCTGCTGCATATGTTGCTGTTGCAGAAGCTGCATTTTCCGAGCCCTTCCGACAGGGTCTCCAGCTCCTTGTGCCATCAAGGGCTTTAGCTTATTGAAGATGTTGCTGCCCTGTTTTGAAGTGCTGGAAGATCCAAGCGGTCCTGCATTTTCTGAAATCGCCTTTGAGCTGCATATGGGCCACTGTTCCCCATTCGGCTGGCCCCGGGATTGAGACATATGCACTGACCCACCAGACGATGTAAATCCATTATGGTTTAGTGGGTCTGGTACTGAGTTGTCGCCACCATCAAAGGGCTCAGGGCGAACACGGTTCTTCACAATCACGCTCACAATAGATGGGTCGCTCTGAGAATCCGTGGATGGGCTGGGTGATCTCAAGGTTGAACTTCCGCCTACTGAAGCGTCACCAGCCTTTATGAGCGATCCTCCGCCTGCTCCTTGATGCCCCTCTACCTCGTCCGGGGCAGATTGGATAGCCTCTTTGGCATCAATGTCAGGAATGTCAAACGCTGCCAACAGGTCATCGAAATCGGGGGTTTTCATGTCCCCCATGCCGGGTCAGTGGACTCAATCCTAGAACGCATAAAAATAACATGTAAGAAAAATATGGTAAACAGCTGCATAAAAAACAAAATTATTTAAGCACCTTCATGTTGTTCCAAACCTGACTAAAGAAGATATTTTGAGAAATGTCTCAGTGTTTTTTGTCCATACAATGCAAGTCAATGGTCACCAAAATTTCTTGTATTTCATAGAAACAGTTTTGGAACAACATGACGGTCAGTAAATGATGTTAATTATCTAACTACTTTGGGTAAACTGTCCCTTTAAGTCCTGTGTTGACATTACATTCAATTTAAAAATGAAATAGAAACATCTTATTTATTAAAAGCTAATATTTTTAATATGTAATATGGTGTGATTCAGTATGAACTCTAATGCAGGGAGTAATGTGTTATATTTTTAACAATATCTCATAGCAAGTCACTGTTTAATTTAGATGAGTGAGTTTAATACATACATATACATTTTTTTTTTTTTTGAACGAACAGTTTATTTACAATTCAAGTACTCGAGCTATCAGTTTTTTAACCATAACAGATACGCTTTGTGCTGAGGGTACCCATGAGGTAAAATTTACTTCATGATAATGATTTTAGCCGCATATATCCTGCTAATTTTTACTCTTTTATTTTATTTCTGCAGCAACAAAACATACACAAATATATAGCGCAACACTAAATGACACCGAACGGCTTTTGTTAGCTTTGGCTAACAGCCACGTATTGCCTCTGTATAAACTAATCATTGGTGACTGAACTGCAATGCATATTTACGTATGAAATAATACAAAGTAACCATTTTAAACATATACAAGGTAATATTATGATCCAGCATCAAAATTTTGCTTAACAATGGATCACTTAAAGGTAACAGAGCCTGTTTAGCACGCTAAAGCTGCTATGGTATCCACACGAGAATCCAAAACAAGCCCTCTTACATTAAATAAAAACATTGCATGGATGCACAAATGACAAAAAAAGAAATATACTGATACAGTAATAACTGAGCACGTTACGGAGATTAATTTAATACATTTATGACAAAAACAATTGTCTGAGAACGGCTAAAACCTGCAGCTGACCTGGCTAACTACAAATGGGGACCGAAACTGAATCGCTAATCGTACCATTAAAGGGCTTCTGTCACATGTTGTCCCTTAGATGTGGCTTCAGCGTTGCTGGACTGATAAATAAAAGCTGGTGGGATGATAGAGAGATATATGAGGTGTATTTTTGGGTTTGTTCAGTCATGACGACGGGGTCCGTGCTGCCCCGTCGCGAGGGTCATTTAAGCACAGGCCACTGCATGTGCACGGCAACATTTACCTGTTTATAAATAACCTCACGTGAATGCCACATTATGCCTTTTTGATCATGCATTTTATGTACGTGTGTATTATTTTATGGATTGTGTATTTTCATGCACGGGGAGCTATTTTGTTTACCTGTTTTTTTGAGATTCCCGACTATCCTCGCTCCAGATGAAGCGCCTTAACTTCCCGTCATCGATCGAGTACGGCCAGGTCTTGGCAGATAACGATGACAATAATGGACGGGAAAATGATTTTCCGTCTTACTTGGTTATATTGTTATGTTTTTATGTATAGGTCTGGGAATTTTTTAGTATTTTAATCAAAATCAAGAAAAAAACATAACCACTGTCATTGCATTTTATGGATAAGTAGTTGTTGTTTATTTACATCCTTCCAGGATCTCATATTTCACTGTCTTTAGGTTGATTTGGTTGAGGCCTTGATTAGAAGGATTGCGGATTTTTTTGCATCCCCCAAAGCACAGAATATTAATGTTTATTGTATTATCGCATACCATATGTAATGTAATGCATTATAGCCCACATTGAATAGAAATGTTATCAATTTAATCAATAGACTGGGTACCAATATGACAGTGAAATACATTAACACGAATACTGTACATCACAGTCAAATTGTTAATCATTTTTGTGAATCTCCTGCGTAGATGGAAAATATAAATGCATTTGGAGCATAATATAATTCTTTATTTCGTGTATCACCAGTTCATTGTTATTGTAAGATGAAAAATATCGTAAAATATATGGACATGATTAGACAATGATTATTACTGACAGAAATATACATAGCATAAGACATTCAAATCCACTTGAAAAAGCAACATAATAATTGTACAATTTATCTCGTCTATTTTCATAGGCTAGGTTTTAGTGCCATCTAGAGCTCACTGACGACGTGGACAACTAGTGTTCACTGGCACGGCCAGCATTATTCGTATTAATTTCTTATATTTTTGTTTGTTTGTCGTTATTGTAAGAGCACAAAAGAAATAATAAAGGTAATTCAATACAAGTTGTTAAATAAATCTAAATTTAGGGTATACGGAAAATAAAGAGTTATTCCTTTTATTCAGAATCAGCTCACAGAACCTTGTGATGAGCCGTGCAGAAAAAAAAGTATCGCTTTATCCCTTTTATCCTGTAACGTTAGATGTTAACAACGTCATCAACGATACATTTTTTAAACAACAATAACATATAATGAACCACAAATGTAATCGGTCATAATAACAAAAAAAGAAACGATGATAAAAAGTATAGACCATTTCGCTAGATGTAAACATACTGGTCCCGATACACTTCCTGTTTCTTTTTTTTTTTTTTAATTTACACAAACATCACAAAAAAATACAACCAACATAACATTTGACTGGATGAAAATGTTACATTAGCACCTTTAAGATGTATTTGTATATGTGAATTTAAAAAAAAAAAATAAAAATAAAAAAAAACAGGAAGTGCTTCTGGACCAGTGTTGTTTACATCTAGCGAAATGGTCTATAAAAGGAAATTAAATTAAAACATGAGATCAAAGGACTATACATGTATTCATCTTAAGAGGAAGTTGAGCGTCGTAAATGTCCATTAAACTGAACGTGGCCATTGGGACTTTTATTTGCGAAACGTAACAGGCCGACGTCTTACGTCCTCACATCTTATCCAATCAGAAAGCACATGTAAAGATTCGAATGTTTATGGGCGGGCTTTGAACTCGCTGAGAGGGAAGTTCAAGCGCCAGAGAAACGTAAACGGTGGTTGTTTTTGCAAATTGCGTTTGGGAATATAGTTTTCACATTCAAACAATAGTATTATTGGATGAAGTAAACGCCACGCTTATTATATTTACGAGAAAGAATAAACAGTAAGTGTCATGAATATACTATTACAGAATAAACGTTGAATTTCCTCAGTCGTTTATTAGCTAGCCATTAGTGGCTAGCCAGCATTGGAGGGAACGATCTGTAACCTGTATTAATAAAATCCCTCTAACAGTTACATTTATTCAGAAGTAAAAGTGATATCTACTGTTGTCCTTTATTTACGTTAAAAAGTGTTAGTTGATTATACCCGCGAACGATAGTCAATTGAATTTATGACATGACAGTTGTTCCATGTGTTTTTCATCCAGAAACAACAACACGCCATGTCCCACAAGCAGATTTATTACTCAGACAAATATGACGACGACAAATTCGAGTACAGGTAAGCGAACATATTCTGTAC
>CM070025.1:28181724-28240353 GCA_036247105.1 Cirrhinus mrigala | reverse complement strand
AATTTTCAAATAACGTTAATGTTTTTCGTGTTTACGCTATGTTTTGGAGTCCCAGAGACAGCAGTGTTGTGCATGTAACGTTATTACTAATAAAACGTTGACAGTAATATTTAGTTTTCAGAAGTTCAGGATAGAAACATGATACTTAAGTGCATTTTCAGAGCCGTTAAAATGGCATTTAAAATGAGGGTAAAGAGTAGTATGTTTGTTTTATGTTTATTTTCAGGCATGTCATGCTTCCTAAGGACATTGCTAAAAGAGTTCCCAAGACCCATCTGATGTCAGAGACAGAATGGAGGAATCTTGGTGTTCAGCAGAGTCAAGGATGGGTACATTACATGATCCATCAACCCGGTATGTGTGTGTTTGCTAGGATGTCAAAAAGTTGCCTAGTTATGTGCTGTCTCTACTGTTGTCACTGTTCATAAACATGTTCTTTTTTTTTCTTTATAGAGCCACATATCTTGCTTTTCCGACGTCCTCTGCCTCAATCTCAGTGACCCCAGATCCATAAACATAAGGAATATCTGAAAACTGGACACAATCTGAAGATGTCTGAGTCTGAGAGATGCCGGGTGCACCCCAGATCAGATGGTGTCAATATCATTTGTGCTGCTTTTGACTTCTGTGTATTGACTAATCTGTGGGTTAGATTATCTTCACTGTGTTTGATCTCTGCCTTAACTGAGAGATAGAACTGTGCGCAATTTCCTCTGCACCTGTATTTATTATTCCTTATCAAGCTTGTGTTACGACGATTCTGTATATGAGCTTCACTTGATGAATTTTTGCATTGGTGAATTGACTCTGAAAGGTTTAGCAGCATTGGAAATTGTTTTACAAAGTACGCATACTGCTTTATAAAAAATAAATGCTTAATTTTTCTCCCTTTAAAGTATTAACAATGCTGTTTGTACCAGTATCTGTGTCAACGGTACTAGTAAGCAGCTAAACCTATTTTCTCCACAGTGTTTTAAAAAGACTCTTACAGCAATGTATAATACTGTACTCACGTATAATAAAACTATTTCGGTTTTGCAACAAACCCTGATTAGAAAGCAAGAAGGTTTACTCCTTTGCATCTACCTCAATGCTGATGAATTTGAGTACATTGTAATGAATGCTTTAATAGACAAAACAATGTGCGAGGCCTCCGTGTCATTCCCAATGTCTTTGCTGCTGACCTTTTTTGATCCAGTTCAACTATACTAATAAGCAAAACTTTCTTTTGATTAGCTAACATTTATGCTTCATTATTTTCACTGCTAAAGAGCGTTGAATTTTCTTCTCCTACAGTTCTACTGTACAGACATGAATTTACTTTTCCTTCAGCCTCAGGCTTATTTATTTCACTTTTTGGTGTGAAAGGGCTTTTACATTTAAAAACAAACAAGCAAGCCCTGTCCAGATATAAAAAGTAATGTAACGCATTACTTTCCATAGAAAGTAACTCAGTAACCTAATTAGTTACATTTTTAAGGAGTAGCGCAATATTGTAATGCATTACTTTTAAAAGTAACTTTCCCCAACACTGCTGGGATTTTTGTTGTATATATAATACAATATAACACACATAATGGATAATAAATCTAATGTCACGCACATTCACAGAAAATGGCTTCTGGGTTGCAAAAGAGGTGAATATACTTCCAGGTACTAGTTCAAAGTTCCATCGACAGTGAAATCTGGTTGGTCTAAAATCCCAATCTGCATAGGTGTGTTTTAAACTTACGTTCTGATTGGATGCGATTTTGTCGCTTAAGAACGAAATCTGATGCGTTCTTGACCAGGTGTAATGCTAAGGTTTGTTATATAATCGTTAACGACATAAGATTATTTGTTTCCACAAAATCTTACCAGCTCTGTAAGTTGTCAGCAAGGCACCGTTCTCCTGATTACGCGATCTCAAGAAGAATTAATCGTTATTTCAAAGGTGAAAAAGTGTGTCTTCTGAAATCTGCAACGCACTCGTTCTTTCATTGTCGATACAAGGATAATGAAACAGACAAGGTAACTTTTAATACATAAATGTACAGTTAAGTAAAAAAAAAAAAATAAAATAAAAATGATGGTACTAATACTTGAAAGAAGCAGGGGTTAGTGTGCGTCTAAAACTGTTTTATTTATCTTAAGGCAAACTTAATTAGCCACGACTTTAATTTACCGTTATCACCTTTTTTTTTAAAAAAAAAACTAAAAACAAGGAACAAAACTCGTCGATGTTAATTTTTGTTAAGGAATGTATTAAAAACGTAGGCAAAAGATCTTTCTATGCAGAAAATACCTGTGACACTCTCAGAAAAAAGGTACAGTTCTGTCGCTGGGGCGGTACCCTAAGGTACAAAAGTGAAAAGGTACATCTTTGTACCTTACCTACCCCTAAACAGTACATATTTTAGTGTACACATTTTAGTAATTTGAAAGTACATATTGGTACCTTAAAGGTACATATTGATACCATAAAGGTACATGTTAGTACTTTAAAAGTACATATTTGTACCTTTTGACTTTGTACCTTAGGGTACCGCCCCAGCGACAGAACTGTACCTTTTTTTCTGACAGTGCAGGAAAGTGAATTTGTGCGAGGCAAAACCCAACCCCTAAAACTGCGTTAGCAGGACCTTCTGATAATTCTGATCATCTGTCCAAGCCTATTGATTTGAACTGGCTCACATAGATCATATTTGAATAAACTCCTACTCTACTTTGTGGACCAAATTAATGTCCCAGGTTTGCAATGCTGAAACATCTGCCAAAAAAACTCACTACATTAGATTATGCAGTAAACAATGATTGTGGGAAATAATAACAAAACCCAGATTATTTTATATTTGTATTTATCTAGGTTTAGTCAATTAAGATTTTATTGATTCTGTATGTATTTATTTTTGTTAATTTTGTAATTTTATTTCTTTATTTACTTACTTGAGTTTTACAACTTGTACCCATGAGAAAACCACTGAGTTGGGACTGTGTGACTAGTGAAAATGATTTTTTCTTACTCTTTAATAGATATTATTTTTCTTTCATCAGGCACTTAATGGTTTACAGCTTGTCTTGGAATATCTAAAGGTAAACAAGGTCAGTGCTTTCTAATATCAGTTATTAAACAAAACATATTAAACACTGGAAGAAAACTGATGTTTGGCTCAAAATGCACAGTTCCATACAGTTTCCACGTGCAAAATGCATTTCTAAGATCTCAAAGTCAGTCAGAGTGGACAACTACATACTACAATAAATACTGATGATCTATAAAAGGTTCAGTTTCTCTGTGTAAGCAAAACATGGTGCTTTTAACATTATTTGTGGTGGTTCATCTGCTCTGCCAAATTCATTCAAGTTTGCCCAGTGTGTCTGAATTGCATGTTAAAATTCACATATTACTAACAGGAAAACATTTGGCATTCATACTATCAATCATAATATAGTAGAAACAAATTCAACTTTATTTTGCTGTGTATTGTACAATTGAATTTCTTGTTTGTTTGTTTTTTCCCCAAAATTTCTCTTAGACTTGTATAGAAACCTGTTTTGTCTTCATAGTTTTACCCACCACAACATTCAATTATAATAAATAATGACTAGACCAACTGCTGAAAAATCAGAAACATCTAGAAACTAGCCTGTCAAGATATCAAGATTTTTTTGTAGTTAGCAAAATGTTGAATTTTCCTCTTCAAATTGCAGCTGCTCGATGTGTAATGTCAATGTGTTTTTCTCATAGGGATTTTTTCAGACAGTCAGTTTTAATGATAATTATGTTCTACAAAAACTGAAACTTACAATTGTTAGTATCATCTGATCAATTTGACTAATAAATTATTTTTCCAGGCATTCTAATGGCCTTCATTAAAACTGAGGATTGTGATGAATGGAAAGATGAATCCAAAGAAAGAGACTTTCAAAAGAGTGATTATGAGCCTATGGTATATGAGGAGGACAACCAATCAATAGATAGAGGGTGAGGATGACACAATCAGGACAATACCTAACTTGTAAATTATTAACAGACATTTTGGCTAACAAATAAAAGTGTATTTTAGTATCTGAAACATCTCCATTTTAAGATGGCAATCTTTAAGGCCTGTTTTAAGTGGAGCTGCAATGTAACTGCAACAACAGTCTCAGTCTAATGAATAGGATTTTTTGCTGCATAATGTAGCTGCAGCTTTATATAAATAGTGTGATTTGTGGGTTACTACACTGAGTATCTCTTTTCAAACAGTAGGTCAGTATTTTGCTCCATTATTTTATGCTGCATAGTTTGCAAATATTTTGTTGATAATAATAGCATATGATAAAGAATTCTTATTAAGAACCTTACAATCAATATTGAGTTGAATAATGTAAAACGTCCCCTGTGGTCATACATAAGCTAGCATTCAGCAATGTGTCCCACCTGTGGCTACTTTTGCTTGCTCAGTAAAATTTGCTTTCATCTGCACAGTGCCATGCTACTTTTAATTCCACTGTGAACATTGGAACATGTTAATATGAACAGCAATATTTTTAGTTTTAATATGTCATTTTGATTTTTATTGTTAGGCAGAAATTTGCTGTCATTACATTGCAAGAAACAGATGAAGTAATGGTAGTAGCATCAGATTGGTTGAGCACAGACCAAAAACAATGTTACTGGCCCCCATTCAAATCAACAGAGAAGTACTTGGAAGCAGTTAAGAGCAATCTTGAGCCTTCAACAGGAGGGAAACCATGGGAGAAATTAAAAGTGCTCTTTCATGCAAAATACGGTAACAGTTTTAAAATTATTTGTTTTCATACATGTGATGCACGCTGTTCGGCCAAATGTTTGTGATTCAGCATTTTAATTAATTAAAATTGACTATTACTAGTAATTGCAGTGAAAACAAGTCTTGCTAACAAACAAATGCCACACTGTAAAATTTGATGCTATATGAGATTCACTTGAGTTTTTTGAAAGTTAATTTAATATAATTTAAGTTGAAAGCCCAGACCTGAACTAAATATAAAGGAAATGTCCACAAATCTTTGGCCATATAGTTTATTTAAAAGTGCAATACAGATATTTAGGAAGACCATACAATCCTTTTTATGCAATTAATGCAGCTGTGAATATTTATCACACACTGAAAGATGGTTGTTAGCTTGCTATTAAATTATAATATATAAATAAATATCTTGCAGTATAACAGTGTTTATATCCATACACAAGCATGTAATATTTTACAGTTTCTTAACCTACTAAAATGTTCTATCCAATGGCAGATGCTTATGAGGACGCTGTAAATAACCAAGTGGAACAAAGAGCACTGAAAGATGGGTAAGTGTTAGAGATTTTCTTAATTGAACTGTTCAAAAGATGATCATTACTCAAATTGCTCAGCAGGTATAATATGAAAGACATTCTCTTTGAAATTAAAGATTTGGGTTCAGAGTTTATTTCTGTGTTTAAATATACCCTTGTGTTTGTGAAATAACTATTTTCTTTTTACTAGGCTAATTTTGTATAAAGTTGTAACCTTGAAAAACTCAAATGAGCTGACAGTGATACCAGCAACATGGCAGAATGAAGCAAGGACACATTGTTATTGGCCACCATTTAAGTCACCAGAGAAGTGCACAGAAGCTGTAAAGAACAGAATTGAGCCTCCTGTACCAGTCAAAAAACCATGGGAAATATTAAATATTGAAGTCCATGGGGAATGTGGTAACAATTTCTATTTTAAAATTCTGTTTACTTCTTCCATGTAACACATATTGTATTTATCAGTGGCATGATAAAGTAAAATCATACTTGGAAAAGACACATTGAGATTGTGATCACAGTATTTCTTTCACAAGCAAGATAGCTAAACAAATAATTCACTCAAATGTATTATTTTGCTTTATTATGCAGCTGTTTTGTTGTTGTTTTTATTTCATTTTTTTTTTTTTTTATATTTTATTGTAGCGACATATAAACAGGCTAAAGAGAAGCAAAAAGCATTAAAAGAACAGAATGAAAGGTAAGGAATATTGAGAGATATTTAATACTTTTTTTAAAAAAAGAAAATATTTTAATACATTTGAAACAAACAAATATACTTTATTTTCACGATTATTGTTATTTTGCTTTCTAATTATTTTGTATTAATTTTTTTACCAGATTTTTTTTCAAATCTACACTGCATCCTGCACCAGCATCTTCTCTTCAAATTTCTCAATTTTCCCCTCATGGTGAGTCAATTTTGTAACAATCGCTTAAATGTCTTTCCTTATAATGGATAAATATGAAACATTTGATAATAAAAAAGTATAAGCATTGTTTAATATCATAGTAGTTTGCAAGGTGTAATTTTTTTGTGGTCACTAGGGTCACTATTTATAATTCTGTCCTGCCATGTGTGTAGCTTCTAGAACCATAGCTACAATATTTAGAAAAATAGGTAAATGAGCCATGCTACTTTTCCCACACTGCTGAAGCCAAATGATTGTATTCATGCATTGTAACATAAGCAAGAATAAATGATCATTAAGAGCTAAGCAAAGTGGAAGATTTTCAGTGCACAATGCATTTTTAAAAGTTTGCTTTAAAGCCTGTGATTAAAACAAAATAACTCTTATGAATTCTTTGGCAGTTACAAAAAGAAAGCATCTTTCTGAAACTTTAGTTTCAAGTCAGAGTGTTACTGGTGTGCAGCCACTGCTGACAACAGGCAAGTACATTCTTAATCTATCTATATTTTATATTTTGCTACTTTCCAAACATCCCAGAATGGCTAGCCAATGTGTAAAAGGTTCTTGAATGAAAAAAGGTTAGTGTTTGCCTTAGTGTTTGAAGATTGAGGAAATATAATGAGCAGAATTAATTCTGTCATAGGTGCTAAAAGAAAACGTGCTTGTGAATTGTCTGATTTAAGTAGAGAGTCACTACTGACAACAGGCAAGTACAATCTGAATCTGTCACTACTAGATTAACTAATCACTTGGTTGACTAGCAAGTCTCCACACTTTTTTATTTAATGTGTGCTTTAAATAATCCCCACTGTGTTTCTCTTCTTCTTCATTGTGCACAGATATGGAGATCATGTTGAAGGCAAAGCAAATCATGAGAAGAGTCACTGATAACTTACACCACACAATCATTATGCACAATGACATCATTTCAAAGATAAATAAAATGTGTAAAGTCAATAGAAAGAAGGCAACCATCTGGATTTTTGGTAGGGCAGGAGAAGGAAAAAGCTCCCTATTAAGTGCAATCTTGGGGAAAAAAGATCTCCTGCCATCTGGTTGTTTTGGTGCCTGTACATCTTTTGTTACTCAGGTGGAAGCCAATCTGACTGACTCCAACTACACAGCAGAGATCGAACTCATCTCTAAAGAGGTTTCCTCATTTACACTCATCTTACCATGACTTTAATGGGAGTTCTTTATAAATATAAAAAAAAATAAACAAGACTGGGAGATAAGAAATATAACATTATTTTCTATATTGTACCTGTGCAGGAGTGGGAGAAAGAGCTGAAAGATCTTTTCAGAGATTTACAAGATGACAGTGAGGACGAGAATGAGGACTTGATTGAAATTGCTGAAGAAAAGATCACTGCACTGTATGGAGCTGATGCAGACCAGAAAACATTAGAAGAGCTCAAGAAAGAGGAAAAATATGCTGAGATTGAAAACTTATTGTCCATCAGCACAAAAACAATCTCAAACCGTGATGTAACTGATTTTTTTTTTCATATAGTTAAAAAATCTATTTCACTAAAACAATATTACTATTAATAATACTGCTAAAAATAATGCATTTCAATTGTATTTCTTACTAAAATTAACATGAATTATTTCCTCAACAGGTGTCTGAATTTGCCTGCGATGTTGCACGGTTCATACAACACAGTAAGTCAAGTCCTGGTGGCTGGTACTGGCCGCTTGTGAAGAGCGTGAATATCAAGATTCCAGATTGTCATGAACTTCTGGAACACATTGTGATTGTTGATATTCTTGGGACTGGAGACTGCAATAAGACTAGAGATGACCTGTGGAAATCTGTAAATATATTAATTATTAAAAATAAATATTATAGAACCACACAACCAAATGTTACTACAAGCTTGTCCTCTAACTTACTATTTCAAATCCTGTAGAAACTGAGAGAGTGCTCTTCTGTGTGGATTGTAAGTGGTATCAATCGAGCAACTGATGACAAAGACCCCTGGGGGATATTAAAGCACTGCGTTGAGGAACTGGGACCAGGAGGAGAATGTAAACACATCAACTTCATCTGTACAAAAACTGATGATATCAATCCAGTATCCTATATGAGGTAAGAATTAGAATTTCTAGATATAAATAGATATAAGCTAATGTCACTAATTAAAGTATATGTTCAGCCTCTTACATGTTTGTGTTTCGTAAACCGTAAGTAGATATGCAGAGAAGCAGCCTTTACTTTAATATACTAGAACAGGGGTGGCGAACTCCAGTCCTGGAGAGCCGCAGCCCTGCAGAGTTCAGCTCCAACCCTAATAAAACTCACCTGCCGGTAGCTTCTTAGTAAGCCTTCAGACCTTGATTAGCTTGTTCAGGTGTGTTTGATTAGGGTTAAAGCAAAACTCTGCAGGGCTGTGGCTCTCCAGGACAGACTTTCGCCACCCCTGTACTAGATTAATCATGCCTGTCAGTAAGACGTTGTGCAAAAGAAAACCAAACTGCACGCAAGAACAGCTGTTACTTCTTGCCCAACTTGTACATGAAAATAAGGAAATAATTTAAAAAAAAGGCAAATTATTGTGAAATGTTTCTAAAGTGTTTACATTCTGAGGTGGCTTGTGAGCAAAATCCATTTTAGCATGGTTTGTGATTTGGTGAATTAGAGGTCCTTTTGACTACCCTAACTTCTTACAGATTGAGCTGGTTTTAAGGCTAAAACACTTTGTGAAATATTCTTAAAGTGAAAATTTTGGAGTACTAAAATTAGGACTTACCCTCTATTTTTAAGAGTTTCTCCTGAATCTTTTAGGAGAAATTTTTGCCTCAAGGTGTTGTAAATATGGCCCCAGAATTTCAAAACAACCCTTTTTGACTTTTTTATCTGTCTTTTTAGATCTGCACGGCTTACTATCCCAAAAGACAAGGTAGAGAATTTACAAATAACAGATTCTTATTTTTGTTGTATTTTGCGAAATATCTCAACTTTTCTGGAAATGGGGTTGTTTCTGGAATTTAATTCATGTAAAAGTTCAGAAGAAAAGACTCACTAGGGGGCCTCAGTGATCCTCCAGGGGGACACTGAAATAAGTTCATCTTGAATTTATTTTGTTTAAAAAATAGCATGAGGCATTGTAGTATTGATTTGAGAGGAGGGGGGCCTTAGAGTAAAAAAGGTTGAGAACTGTTTTATATAGTTTACAGGTTTTACATACATTTTGTTTATTTAAAAAAATCTTTTGAGGTTAATATTATTATTATTGTTATGAGGTAAATGACATTCCATAGAAACAATCAATAGAGATTAAAGTGTATTAAAAATTAAGTGTATTATAAATTAAAGTGTATTATAAAATTAAGAAATATATATTTTTTAAAAATCTTCTAAATATTATATAAATAGTTTAAGAAGTGTGTATATTCAGTCATTTAAACAGATTTCAAATCGCCTTATATTACTACACCCCTTATTTTCACATGTTGTTTTTAATCATTCTTCAGGATCAGAAAATAATGTGCATACGTCATAGAAATGAAGAAGTCAAGATGAGGGTGAAAAAAAAGTTTGAAGAATCTGAAATCAAGGTATTTTCCTTACCATTGTTAATACCATTTCTTTTTGTTCCTATCGTTTTTAATCATTTTAAATTATTTTTACGTTTTTAATTATTTGCTTTTCATCTATATTTATTTATAGAAAAAATTCAGAACTGACAATGATTTTCTTCAAGTATTTACTGTAAGTTCCAATGCATTTTTCGACACCAGCTTAAATCTGGAATCTGCTGAAACAGGTAAACTCTCCTTGTTACTACACTACACTACTTCATTACAACACACAAAATTCATAAATGAAGTAGGGCTAGTCATTTTATTGTTCTTTCAGATTTTTTCTTAATTCTAATTTAATGTTTTGCAATTATTAAATTTTTTATAAATCAAGGAATCGCGATATTGAAATATTATAACATGTTATTGTTTTTTTTACACACATTGACTAGTAATAATAACAGTTAAGAGAAAACAATGATCCGAATGCATTATGAGTGATCATGAACAACATGAGTGAAATAAAGTTTTTTTAAAACATGAATTAAGCTGTTGTTACATTTTAAAGCTGACCAGGTAAATGTTAAAAAAGAAAGAAAAAAAGAAGTCAAAATAAAAATTGAGAAAAGTTTAAACATTCTGAAAGGAAATAAATACGATTTTATTTTTTGCCTTATCACCCAGTCCCATGAAAAATGAAATAAAATAAAAGTCTATTCTGTAATTACTTGCATATTTTAATCAAGCTGAAATTTAAATGAGTCAGGCAAAATGTCATTAAATGTGCCAGGCAAAGCACTGAACAAATTAATCAAAATCACACCTTTCTGTAGAAATCCCAAAGCTGCAGGATGTTCTGAGGAGCATTAACAAGAGCATTAACCGAGAACTGACTAGAGATTATGTGTCTGAGGCAAAAGGAGTTCTGTCTCTGATCCAAAGTGTCCAGCTGGATACAGACAAGAAAGCAGTATGCATCAAAATTATACATGTTTTGCATGCAGATGATTTCAGAATTTTGCCAATATATATTATTCTGTAATTCACTGCCGTTGTATGGATGTGTTTTAGGCTGAAACGAAAGTCGCCATCTGCATGGATCTTGAAAATAATCTAAAGATGGCGTTAAGTGAAATGGACAAATATTTTGACAGCATTTATGATGATCTGGAGAAGTGTCTCTCAAAGGGAGTGGAAGAATCAGTGCAATTATGTGTTGCTTCCACAAAGGCACTGGTAGCACCTGTGAGTGTGATTTAAATATATAAAAAGTGTCACCATTTTCATGCCTGTTTTTTACTTTTTTACTTTCTTTTCTCAATTTTCTTTTTGTGAAAAAAAAAAAAATTCAGAAACAAGATGTGAGAGGATTCCATAAAACCCTTCAAGCCTTGTGCAAGAATTATGGATGCTATTTGCCAAAATACATGGATGCAGTTGTAGATCTGAACAAGAGATTGGTAAAACCTCTGCATGAAAACATCGATGAAAATTTCAACCAGATTTTCCCGTAAGTTGTTTTATCATTCTATTTTCAGTCTTCGTTTGTTTAGTTTAGAATAAAAAAACAATGAAAACAATATAATTGTTGGTCAGTGACTCAAGGTATGTTTAGGGAATCAGCATAATCAGTTTTAGATATGTTTACAACATTCAGTCCTTAAATGTGACTGGGCAAGTGTTCCGATGGGAGCACAGGGAATTTCTACTTTTTCAGAATGATATGGTACTAAATAGAACCGTTACTATTTGTAAAGAACCATTGGTCACTTTATTTTAAGGTCCAATTCTTATTAACAAACCAGTAATTATGTTTATTAATAGTTAGTGAGTTAGTTGGTAAGTTTAGGTATTGGGTAGAATTAGGGTTGTAGAATATGGTTATGCAAAATATGTGTTTTATAAATACTGATAAATAGCCAGTGTGTTAATAATATGCAAGCTAATAAGAAACTAGTTAATAGTGAGAATTGGCCCCTGTATTAAAGTGTTATCCTAAAGTGTTACTGAATCTTTAAAGAGCCATCTTTTTTTTTTTTTTGTTTGATGCTACATAAATACATAAAACGTATTTGATAAACATTAATAAATAAACATTTACCTAAAATAACTTAATACTTAATAAAAAAAGATAATACAGCTGTATAAGTGACATGATATATGTGACATGCAGCATACTACTATTTAAAACGCTTTCATTGTTGTATGTTATAAACAGTTTCACATAAAAAAACAAACAAACTTGTAATTATATCAAAATATTATTATGTCTCAAGGAGTACAACAACACTTTAAAAAAATAAACTCTTTTTAATATAAACTCTAATTGATTTTGGATTTTTTGGCTTCAGTATGAGTGGAAAAACAGGGAGGTCAGTGCAAGAACACATTGATAAATTCACTATCATCCAGAGTGACCCTGCTTACCTCAGATCTTCTGTGGTACGTCACATTCAGAACTTCATCAAAACAGAGGTGAGTTCAGCAAGTTGTTCTCTCATGGGCACTAGACATATTTAACCTGGCCCTGGTTCTCTGTGTCTGTTTTTGTTTATTAAAAATAATTATCAACAGATTTACGTTTGCCATCTCATCCAGTAAAGTTTACACTTGCAGATTAATAAACCAGAGAATGATGAAATGCACTGAACAAATTGTTAATATATTAATGGAGGGACTGACACAATCAGGTATACTGATAAAAAGACTTTTCTGACTTTTTTTCCACTCCTTCTAAAAGGAAGCCAAACTGAAGGCATCACTTAACAGAGACACTGTTGAATCAAAGAAAGAAATCTACTTTTCACTAATAAAAACCATTCAGAATGAAATGGCTTCCTGCTATGAAAGTAAGCAAGCATTAAAAAGTGATTTAGTCACAAACTATTTATTTTAATTGCTGCAAACAAATATTCACAAACTAAATGTTTCTTATTTTAGAAGCTGCAGCTCTGACAGGAGTAGGATCCATGAAGGAAAGGCAAAACATGCTCGTAAACATGGTCGATGAGAAAAAACAAGACATGTTCAACAAAGCCAAAATGGAAGTGCTTAAAAAGTTAAAACACTTAAAGGTATTTATCTCACCTTTAATAAGACAAGCATGTATTAAGACAAGCATGTATGAAATGATTAAACTGATTATTTTGTTTCTTTGTGCAGCTGAACATAAAAGATATTCTTGAATCAGGACTAAAGAAAGCAATGGATCTCTCACTGTCACAAAGCAACAATATGAAATTGATAGGTAAGAGAAAATGTAATCCTATTGTAAGGTATTGGCTGATTATTCTTAATCACTACACTCTACACATTTATGTAAATTGTGCAACACTTTGTAACACATTCATTTTATAATATATATATTTCTAGATGTCTCCAGAGAGATTGATCAGATGGAGGCACTTCTAAAGCAACTATCTGACTGATGCTCTTCAAACAATAAGAAGCCCAAGAAACTGCACAATTTACAGTAGTGAAGACACATACAATTTCATTAGTTTTATAACAAAGGTTTCTTTACTCAAATGTATTCTTCTGTTTTGTTATATTTTCTGCATAAGTTTGTCTGATAGAGTGCTGATAGGTGCATTTTTTAAGGTATATAATATTTTGATACCTGTTTTCCATGATCTAAATATTCTTAAGAATTAAAAGTTTGTTGTCATTTAAAATTGTGTAGGCCTTCTTTCATTATTATTCTGTTATATTATGATTATATATTCATTAGCAGAAAATGGTCCTAAAATGAAAATAATATACCTTATCACAGTGATTTCTGGGGCAATATATCGCACAACAAAAAGTTGTTATCATGACAGGCCTAATTCACTCCACGCAAAACTACATCCCCTCCAGATGCCTGCGATCAGTGAGTTAGCAGCACCTTGTGGTACCATCACAGAAAGGCACCCTCACTGCTCTTCACAAGCCCACTTGCAGATTTCCTTACAATATTCAAGAAATGGCTAAAACCACATTTTTTTATATAAGCAATTAAAAGAATAATTCACCACTGAAAAGACAGGGTTTTAATAAAATTTGGCTGTCTATGCAGTAGAAAGGCCAAATTAGTTTTGCCCTTTTGCCAGAAGCTTCAACACAAACAAACAAACAAACAAACAAACAAACAAACATTTGATTTTGGAGCCACCCATCTTCTAATTTTGTCTATTGACTTATTTTACAGATATTAATGACATATGTTTCCGTTTTTGTTAAGCTTATGTTTAATACATTTCAATCTTGTCATCTTTCTTTGAATTGTATTTGTAATTATTAAAAAATATTTGTTTTTTTTTTGTTCAGAGCTGGTGTACTCATTTATGTGAAGTACAGTATGCGCATATACACTCTTAAAAATAAAGGTGCTTCACGATGCCATAGAAGAACCTTTTTTGTCTAAATGGTTCCACAAAGAACCTTTAAAGGAGAAGTCCACTTCCAGAACAACAATTTACAAATAACTTACTCACCCCCTTGTCATCCACAATGTTCATGTCTTTCTTTCTTCAGTCGTAAAGAAATTAAGTTTTTTGAGGAAAACATTTCAACATTTTTCTCCATATAATGGACTGATATGGTGCCCCGATTTTGAACTTCCAAAATGCAGCTTAAATGCAGCTTCAAACGATCTCAAATGCGGTTGTAAATGGTCCCAAAAGAGTCTTATCTAACGTAACGATCGGTTATGTTAATAAAAATAATACAATATATAAAGTTTTAATGCCAAACGCTCATCTTGTCTTACTCTGCCTGGACTGTTTTTGCTCATGTCTGGTTTGTCCGGTTCATGACAGTTAGGGTATGTGGAAAAAAACTCCCATCTCCCTCAACTTCGAAATCGTCCTATATCGCTGTTTTACCTATTTTGTTAAGGGTGTTTGATCTTTTTTGCATGTTCACTTTGCAAAGACTGGGTCGGATCTTCTGCACTGATGTAGGATGATTTTGAAATGATTTTTGAAGTTGAGGGAGAAAATACAGTTTTTCGACATACCCTAACTGTCTTGAGTCAGAATACACAGTGTTCAGGGAGAGAAAGGTAAGATGAGTGTTTGAGATTAAAAAGTATCTGAATTGTATTTTTTTTATGAAAATAACTGATCGTTTCGCTAGATAAGACCCTTGATCCCTTGGGATCATTTACAACTGTATTTGGGATTGTTTGAAGCTGCATTTAAACTGCCTTTTGGAAGATCAAAATCTGGGCGCCATATCAGTCCAATATATGGAGAACAATGCAGAAATGTTTTCCTCAAAAAAACAATTTCTTTACGACTGAAGAAAGAAAGACATGACCATCTTGGATGACGAAGGGGTGAGTTCATTATATGTGAATTTTTGTTTAGGAAGTGGCCTTCTCCTTTAACATCTTGCTGTTTCACAAAAGCTTCTTTGTGGTGAAAGAAGGTTCTTCAGATTATAAAAAGGTAACAGAGAGATGGTTCTTCAAAGAACCTTTGACTGAATGCTTCTTTGTGGAACCAAAAATGGTTCTTCTATGGCATCGCTGTGAAGAACCTTTTTAAGCACCTTTATTTTTAGAGGGTACACACTATAATTCCACTATTTCTTCCTTTCCTTTCTCTTCTGAACAACTGTAACTTTGTATTGCTAGCACATCTCACGCCTCCTTAGATGAACTGCTTTGCTGACTTGACTTGGCATGAGTAGATTTGGCTTGGTATGGACAGACTTGGCTTGGGATGAAACAGAAACAGACTTGAACAGAAACGGAACCACAACTCACCAACAGCGACATGGGCAACATGAGGGCTATATATACCAAACGAAGAGGGTCATATGACAAACCAACCAATGAGAAACAAGACACATGACTAAGACAACACTGGACATCAAGCAACTTGGGCTATGAGCTTCTCCACCCTTCCTCCAGACTCTAGGACCTTGGTTTCCAAATAAAATACAAAACTTGCTCTCATCTGAAAAGAGGACTTTGGACCACTGGGCAACAATCCATTTCTTCTTCTCCTTAGCCCAGGTAAGACACCTCTGATGTTGCCTGTGGTTTGGGAGTGGCTTAACAAGAGGAATATGACAACTGTAGCCAAAATCCTTGGTATGTCTGTGTGTGGTGGCTCTTGATGCCTTGACCCCAGCCTCAGTTCATTCCTTGTGAAGTTCACCCAAATTCTTGAATCGATTTTGCTTGACAAGCCTCTCAAGGCTGCGGTTCTCTCGGGTTGGTTGTGCATCTTTTTCTTCCACACATTCTTTGGCAATGAATGTTTGTGGCTTACCCTCCTTGTGAAGGGTGTCAATGATTGTCTTCTGGACAACTGTCAGATCAGCAGTCTTCCCCATGATTGTGTAGCCTAGTGAACCAAACTGAGAGACCATTTTGAAGGCTCAGGAAACCTTTGCAGGTGTTTTGAGTTGATTAGCAGATTGGCATGTCACCATATTCTAATTTGCTGAGATAGTGAATTGGTGGGGTTTTGTTAAATGACCCAAAAATCATCACAATTAAAATCAAAACCAAAGACTTCAGTCTGTGTGCACTGAATTAATTTAATACACGAGTTTCACACTTTGAGTTGAATTACTGAAATAAATGAACTTTTAATAAATGACATTCTAATTTATTGAGATGCACCTGTGTCTGTATATATATATTTGGACACTGACACAATTTTTATTATTTTAGCTGTTGACCACGGAATACTGAAGTTACAGTTATATAATATAATGTATATGTGCTCAAATTTGGAGGAAAGGTTACAGAATTACAGCTCTTTAATGTACCTCCTTTTTCAGTTGACTCAAAAGCTGTTTCATGGACAGTTGTGGGCTATTCCTTCATTTTTTTCTACATCAATTAAGCAGGTAAAAGGTCTGGAGCTGGTTTTAAGTGAGCCATTTATATTTGGAAGCTGTTGCTCTAAACCCACATCATGCAGTCAAAGGAGCTCTGCATGCAAGTAAAACAGACAATTGTTAGGCCCGGACGTTCACAGTGAAAAAGTGGAATATTCTGCAAGTCAATCTCCTGATCTTAACCAGATTGAGCATGTATTTCTTTTGCTGAAGACAAAACTAAAGGCAGAAAGACCCACAAACAAACAACAACTAAAGTCAGCTGCTGTCAAGGCCTGCCAAAGCATCACAAAGAAGGAAACCTAGTCTTGTCCATAAGTTCCAGACTTAAGGCAGTCATTGCCTGCAAAGGATTCTCAGCAAAATATTAAAAATCAACATTTTATTTATTGTTATATTTATTTGTCTAATTACATTTGAGCCCCTGAAAATGGGGGGACGGTGTATAAAATGGTTGTTATTCCTAGGCATTTTGTTAGATTTTGTTCCACCCCTTAAATTAAAGCTTAAAGTCTGGAGTCAGACCACCAGCCGGTGATGGATTTCTGAGCCAAGTGTGTTTAAAGCATCATATTAGCATATGTACAGTGTTTGATTCGCTAAATAGATGCGTCATTTGAGGAAAGAAACACTTAAACGTTGTGCTAGATCCTGTTTGCCACAAAAAACTGCATAATTTGTAGCTGTGCACCTTTCTATGGTCCTCAATGTTTACTCTCCTTTGAACGCAAACTGACAGAGACACTTGATTATGAAATCATCTGCAAAGCCCTATTGTTTCAGACTGAGGTAATGGTTTACAACAAACTTCCTTAGTTAACATTAGTTAATGCTTTGGTAATGCATTAACTAACAGTAACAGTAAGCTCTGGAGCCCCTAAGGGGACATGGTGCTGGTAAAAAAAAAATCAGGGTGGGTGGAAAACTTTTTGGGGAGATTTTGTTGGGTTTTGGGACATTCTAAAACACTTAAAGGGGTCATCGAATGCAAACTTTACTTTTTCATGTTGTTTGAACATTAATCTGTGTTGGCAGTGTATGTACACATCTACCCTATAATGATAAAAATCCATGCACTTTTTTAATATCCCCTTTTTCAAATCGACCCATTCTCAGATGCTTGTCCTTGTGGCGCCACACCAACAGAGGCCGCTCCCATGATAGTTGATTCACATAAGTGTCTTACCTCAGTCTGACCTCCATTGTTTCGATGCCGAAGCAGGGATGTAAGTTAGACAAGAATATTTTTGATTGAGCGATTGAGGTGTTGTGCTGCTGGATGTAATAATGAACATAGTGGTCGTCATTATACTCCCGACATCTGAGCCACTGAAGATGCAGTGGATTAGGTTTGTTTTTGAAGGGAATGTGCCTCCCGATCTACATAAATGCGTCTATGTTTGCACGTTTCCTAATAACGTGGTAGTTAGCAAGTTTCACGGTGAAACGTGCTAAATTAAAGTAAACAATCTCTCAGAGCAGCAGAGAGAAGAGAGGGGCGGGGCGAGCAGAGCTCATTTGCATTTAAAGGAACAATCCCTCAGAATGGGATGATTTTTGCAGAGCTCATTTTGACAAGGTAAAAAGGGTGTTGTTTTACACAACCATTGAGAACTTTTAACCAAAGTATATTATAGACTTCATTAAGACCCTAAAGAATCATATCAACATGTGGAAAATGGGTATCCGATGACCCCTTTAATGTGGCTTAATTTAACTTTAATCTTAATCTTAGCGCGGCTTAATATAAGGACATTCAGTTCAGATCATATTTTGGGCCTAACTGCTTGCATGTACACAGAATATATTTGTAATAATTTTTGTAGCGTTGTCACAAGTTGTGCATTTGGTCTTCTTTTATCACTGTCTTTACTGGAGGTCTTTACCTTTTTTCCTTTATGGGAGGAAAACGCTTAACTTGCAATTTGGCACCTTCTGTTCATATTCTAGGCTTATCTGCTTTCCTGTATGTACAATCTATTAATTAAACTGTATACCGAATTCGGCTTAGTCCATTAGTTAAGTTTTTTCTTTTTATGGGGATACGCTTAACATGCAATTTAGTGGGTTACATTCATATTCTGGGCTCCTTTCCTGCGCGTAATATATTTTATTAATAAACTGTGTACCAGATTTGGTCTTTTTATATTATCGTCTTTGTCTGTTGGCCTATCTTAGGTGTTTTTCTATAACAGTTTTCTATGAGGGAGAAAAAGCTTAATGTGCATGAGCGTGCATCTGCTTTTTTAATAGTAATGTTATTAATAAAGTTATTAATATTATTATTTATAATATTATTTATTAATACCGCATTTGTCACCAATGTCACTATTTTCTCAGGGCAGCTGATAAAGGAAGTGCTCGTGCCATGGCGGGCAGTGAACCAGGTTTGAATACAGTCCGTGGTGCTTCCTACATTCAGTGTACATATGTCTGTTCCCAGTGTGTCACTGATGTTCTCTGGATAAGTTAGCTGGTATGCTGGGGTGTTAGCAAAAGGCAGTTTCTGCCCCATTATTTAGAAAGATTAAACACAAAATAATGATGCCATTACGCTTCAAGTTTTTGTTGAGTAAATTCTGCTTTTGAAAACTTAAATACAAGAGTGGATATTTAAAGTGTACTTAAGTATAGCTGGAATAGGTTCACTTTAGCACAAACAAGCATATTTAATACATTTTAAGTTGCTTTTGCACAACTAAAATGCATTTAGTACAAAATTAGTCTTTAAAGGAGTAGTCCACTTCCAGAACAAAAATTTACAGATAATTTACTCACCCCCTTGTCATCCAAGATGTTCATGTCTTTCTTTCTTCAGTCGATAAGAAATTATGTTTCTTGAGGAAAACATTCCCGAATTGTTCTCCATATTATGGACTTCAATGGTGTCCCCAAGTTTGAACTATCAAAATGCAATTTAAATGCAGCTTCAAACAGCTCTAAATGATCCCAGCCAAGAAAGAAGGGTTTTATCCAGCAAAATTTTCTAAACAAATTGACAATTTATATACTTTTTAACCTCAAACGCTCGTCTAAGCCTGCGTGAACTTTTTTTCCAGTTCAATACGGTCACCGAGACATTTACCACTAACACATGCTAATGACGTTTTATTCTCCTATAGTAGTGTGCGTTGTAGCCTACGCGTCAACATCATACAGTCTGCATGCATATCGTACCCATTTTATAAGATCCATGTTGCAAAGTATTATCTGCAATGATCTTTTAAGATTGCTACAATTGTGCAGTTTATAGAAGGCTTTAGAAGCAGGAAAAACGGGCAAGATTTGAGTTTGAAAAGGGTCAAATTGTGATTGCAAAAAAAAAACTGCAGTTCTTGTGGGGTGTTCCCGGTCTACAGTGGTCAGTATCCATCAAAAGTTGTCCAAGGAAGGAACAGTGGTGAAGTGGTGACAGGGTCACGGGCGGCTAAGGCTCACTGCTGACCCCTGTCCACCGCCGAAAAAGCCAACAGCAGGCACATGAGCATCAAAAGAATTTTGAGGTGAAGAATTTCAACACTTTGAGATGTTGATTTGGCCTCCAAATTCCCCAGATCTCAATCCAATCAAACATTTGTGGGATGTACTGAACAATCAAGTCCGATTCATGGAGGCCCCACCTCACAACTTACAGGACTTATGGTGCACTCAAGTCATGTCGGATAGATCGTATTTCGCATGCCATTCACATCCCAGGCTTGCTCAACCGGGCAGCCGATGAGCTGGAGACATTTCAGAGAGGCTCAGGTAGACCTGTTTGCCTCTCCAGAGACCTCTTGTCTCTGGAGAGGCAAGTTGTTTTACTCCCTGACCGAGGGAACACTCGGCACAGACGCACCGGCACACAGCTGGCCGCAGGGCCTGGGGAAGTATGCGTTTCCCTCAGTGAGCCTTCTCGCACAGATGTTGTGCAAGATCAGGGAGGACAAGGAGCAGGTCCTGCTTGTGGCGCTCTACTGGCCCACTCGGACCTGGTTCCCAGAATTTAATACTCCTTGTGACAGCCCCTCTTTGGCAGATTCCTTTGAGGAAGGATCTACTGACTCAGAGAGTCAGTAGATCTGACACCTGCGTCCAGACATCTGGAAACTTCACGTCTGGCCCAAGGGGTAGTAGACACCATCACTTTTCCCCTGGAGAGTCATGCTGTCCTTCTTGCAGCAAGGGTTGGAGCGAAGGCTGTCTCCCTCCACCCTCAAAGTCCATGTTGCTGCGATAGCTGCGTACCACGACCCTGTGGAAGGGAAGTCAGTAGGTTAAATTCACAACCATATAGTTCACAACCATTAATCAATGCACTAATAAAATTGTGATGTTCCTCACTTTTAAGATACTTTAAATAAAGTATGTACTAAATGAAAACATTTAAATATTCTGTTCCCTCCTTTTTCAGTCAACAGCCTACACAGCATCTCACACCAGCTACAAGAGATCCATTTGATGAGAGCAGCATTGCAGATTTTCCTGATGGTGAGGAGCTACTTGCTGACGAACTTGCTGACATTATTTGATCTTACTATGAGTGTCTTTGTTCTATTCAACATTAAACAGAAAAGCAATCCAAAAGTACACTAGAGTACATTATTTCTCTGCGGTATCTGTTGGGCTTTCAGGAGGGGATCATTAAGCTGCCTTGAGGCTTATCAATTTCTTAAAAAATGTTCCCAATATGTGACCTCCGTTTAGGACAGGAAAGAAAAATGTTACCATTGATTGCATTGTACATTAAATTTGAAATAAATGTGTAATTAATTAAATTAGTTCATATGAATTGTACTATTTTTGAGGTAGATGCATTTTAAAGTTAAAAGATATTTCAGTCACATTTATTTGTTTACAGCTTTTTAAATGTGTAAATGTTATATTAAAATATGTTTTATTTTTTTTTATAACAATATTAACATTATTTATAATAATTAATAACATTATCCAAGAATTGGATTGTGATGCGCAGTATTGACTATTTAAGGTGATTATTTATTTGCAATGGATATTGTTGTTGTCAATAAACAATGTTTGCCATGTATTTGTTTTAGTTTTTCAGTTTTTTTATTAAAATAATTAAAAATGTCAACAGCAGGAACAATAAACTAGACAGGGAGGGGTCACCCTACCCAAAGGTGCCTCCAGGAACCTTTAGTTTTTACAGTCTATGAAAAGAATTAAATGCAGCTGTACTTTTCTGCATACACGCACATCCTGTAAGTGTGTACCACATCCTGATTGAACAAATGAAAGCACACTGATGCAGTTTGAAATAGTGTCTTGACGAGCAGCATGACCGGGAAAAAAATGCTTAAGATTGCAGTCTCAGTTGAGATACAACTGACATCTTAGATTCTCGAGAGACATACGCAAAGATGAAGGAGAGGGTAAGCTTATATGTTATTGTATATTCTGGTCCATGGAGTTCTAAGTTTATACAATGGTGGTGGTGGGGAGGAGGGATTGGAAAGTCTGTGTCGTCAACTGCAATTCTAATAGAGACACTTCAAGTGTCAGGCTGTGATTGGCAAAGGTAAATGCATGATCTTGGATGGTCTGAGGGTGAGTGCAGTTTCATTAAATATTTGAGTGAAATTTTGCCTCAATAAACTTCTAATTTGCTGCTTGTTAATAGTTAGTAAGGTAGTTATTAGGTTTATGTATTGGGCAGGATTAAAAATTTCCGCACATGCTAGCATAACCAAATTTACAGTATTTACTAGTTGCCACATCAACACTATAAAAAAGTGCATCGCAGGGCTGTACATTGCGACATATATGCTACGAAAAAACTGGTCTGTGCGATAAATAAATTTACCACTGCAGCACACGTGCGACAGAGTTTTGCCACTTAATAGTGTGAAGTGATACAACTGTGCTTATCTGTGTGGGTGTGAGATTGATTATACTTGGTAGTTAGGGGTGTGCGATATGCTGATTTTTGATTTTGAATGATTCAAATGTGCCAAGATCGGCTAGGGGCAGTTGTGGCCTAATGGTTAGTCAGTAAAAATAGCTGCAAAATTGGCTGCCCACTGCTCTGGGTGTGTGTTTATGGAGTGTGTTCACGGTGTGTGTGTGTGTGTGTGCACTTGGATGGGTTAAATGCACCCACAAATTCTGAGTAATACTGTTTAACAGTACTGGGCCACACCTCACGTCCTTTCCTTTCCTTTTGAAGAAATGCTACCGGATGCTATTCTATCAGATGCAGTTTTGGCGCCTCCGTCTCAATATATAACAATATACAACATTCACATCAAATATTAACCCTGCAGAGTTACACTCACGGGACACTGCACTTATTCACAATCACAAAAGTGCATTATTTACATCTGCTTTAAAGCCTTGCCTTTACAGGAATAAGCTGTCTTTCGCAACTGATTGATTTTGCATCTAAATATTGTCAAAAACACACAAGGTTTACATATAAACACAATTATGTCTAAAATGAAAGTAAACGCTTAAGAGAGAAACGGATGCGTGCAGCTCTTAAAGCGACAGAACTAAACATGCTGCTGCTTGTCATGAAAGAAAAGTTAACCCAAAAATTACATTTCTGTCATTATTATCAACTCTAACTTGTGCTACAACTGTTTGGCCTGTGCTACAAAACGTTCAACCTCTGTAGCACCAGTGCAATGTGCAAAAAAGTTAACGTACAGCCCTGTGCACCAAAATAAAAAAACTTTTGAAGATATCTCTGAATATTTTTTTTACCATAGCCAAACTAAATTTCTGGCTGAAGTAAATTTTTCATTCAAATACTGATGAGCTCGAGGGGCAGTGTAAAATGTGGTGCAAGCAAAAATTGCATCAATCTGATACTGAATTTCAGCCTCTGAAATTATTTAAAGTGGACAGACCTGCCCAGTCTGAAATGGCACGGAGTAGATAAAACTGCCGCCGTGTGCTCTTGAGAGACGCAGGCACGTGTCTCCACTGAGTTGAAAAACACTCCCAGATATGTTATAGACTGACTCGGGGCGAGAATGCTCTTCTGTATTCTCACGAATAGCCCTAGGGCAGTTCTCAAACTTTTTCTGCCATTCCCCACTTCGGAGGTAGGGAAGGGTTCCAAGCCCCACCTGTCCCCAATCACCCCAACAAAATGTTAATAAACTAGGTTTTAAGTTTAACTGTTAAAATGTATTCCAACTTATTTTATTAACATCGCATTTTAAAAAAACATAACATCAAATAACAGCATTATAAACTTTTGTAAACATAACATCAAATTACAGCATTACAAACTTTGTTTGTAAAAAAAAAAATGCAATTATACTATCACTTTGAATGTAATAAGACTTTGTTCAAAAGTAAATAATAATAATAATGCAATTGTGTTTGCATTTTGCCTGATAACATCAAATTCAGAAAAGGAGAAAATAAAAGTGTAGACTACACTGTAAAAAACAATTTGTTGCGTCAACTTAAATTAATTTGTAACCTGGCTGCCTTAAAATTTTAAGTTCAGTCAACTCAAAAAAAGTTTATTCAAATTGAAATGTTAAATTATACTAAGCGACTACTTAGATATTTGAGTTGAATCATCTTAAAATGTTAACGTGTTGTTATCTCTGAATTACAGTAATTACGACATGGCGTGAAGGCAGCTTTAGTCCAGGGGCGGATCTACCGGGGTGGCACTCTAAGAAAAAGCTGTGCCACCCCACCTGCCACCCCAGAATTAACAGAGAATAAAATATAAATGTACAAGATTTTAACTTTTCTAGTGCTTTTCATTCACTGCAAGATTACTTTACAGTAATAAAATGAAAATGATTTTTTTCACAAAAGTTCATTGCTGAGTTATACTGTATCTGTAATTTAATTTATGTTGTAGAGACAAAGAAGAGTTTTGGTTATGGTATTTTTGATCTCATGAGAGTTTAATGGGCAGGAAAGTCATCTGTAAGCATTTAGGAATACCTGTAATAACTAGATTGAAAAGTGTGAAAGACAAATTTATGCTGGAAGTTTTGAAGTTTTGTTTAAAAAACATAAATAGTTTGGTCAGTTAGATGTTTTAGATGTTGTCTAGATGTTCTAAAGTCTTGCTAGTTGTTTGCTATAGGATATTCTGGGTGGTTGCTAGGGTTTTGCTATGAAGTTGCTGGGTGCTGATAGTGTTTTCTGGGTGATTACAGAGATTCCCACCTCTGTTAAAGAAGTCCACTTCCAGAACAAATATTTACAGATAATGTACTCACCCCCTTGTCATCCAAGATGTTCATGTCTTTCTTTCT
This sequence comes from Cirrhinus mrigala, assembly GCA_036247105.1. NCBI lineage: Eukaryota > Metazoa > Chordata > Actinopteri > Cypriniformes > Cyprinidae > Cirrhinus > Cirrhinus mrigala. Next base: position 28,215,553 of record CM070025.1, on the reverse strand, counting down.
TCAGTCATAAAGAAATTATGTTTTTTTGAGGAAAACATTTTCAGGATTTTTCTCCATATATGGACTGCTACGGTGCCCCGAGTTTGAACTTCCAAAATGCAGTTTAAATGCGGCTTCAAACGTTCCCAAATGCGGTTGTAAATGATCCCAGCCGAGAAAGAAGTGTCTTATCTAGCGAAACAACTGGTTATTTTTATTTAAAAAAATACAATTTAAATACTTTTCAATCTCAAATGCTCTTCTTGTCTTGCCCTGCCTGAACTCTGTATATTCTGGTTCAAGACAGTTAGGGTATGTCGAAAAACTCCAATCGTATTTTCTTCCTTAACTTCAAAAATCATTTCAAAATCATCCTACATCATTGCAGAAGTAAAAATAGAAAGAAAAAAGAAGCAAAATGAACATGCAAACACCCTTAACAAAAACGTAAAACAGTCGATTTTGAAGTTGAGGGAGAACATGAGATGGGAGTTTTTCGATATACCCTAACTGTCATGAACCGAAAAAAACAGTTCAGACAGAGAAAGACAAGACGAGCATTTGAGATTAAAAAGTATATAAATTGTATTATTTTTATGAAAATAACCGATCGTTTCGCTAGATAAGACCCTTCTTCCTCAGCTGGGATCGTTTACAACCGCATTTGGGATCGTTTGAAGCCGAATTTAAACTACATTTTGGAAGTTCAAACTCGGGGCACCATATCAGTCCATTATATGGAGAAAAATCCTGAAATGTTTTCCTCAAAAAACATAATTTCTTTATGATTGAAGAAAGAAAGACATGAGCATCTTGGATGACAAGGGCGTGAGTACATTATCTGTAAATCTTTGTTCTGGAAGTGTACTTCTCCTTTAATAACAGAAAATCAAACATTGTTTTTAAAACCGATCCAGTTTCAGTGTTTTGATATTATTGTATCTCTTTCTAATGTTAGGAAATTCAAAAGTATAGCCAATGTAATTTTAATAGAACAGCATGTCTTCTTTAGTGATACAAGCTCAGAAACAAGTATAACCTGTTGAAATTTTTTATATTGTGTTTTGACTTGGTGCCATGATAGTTATTTATTTTTTGTTTTTAACAGTATAGATGATTACTTAATGGTAATGCAATACTGTGTATGTCAGACCATTAATCCCCAAAAACTAGGCATGGGGGCTTGCCACCCCTCACTGACCCCATGCCACCCTAAATATTTTTTCTAGATCCACCCCTGACCCAATTTAAGCAGTGACGCTGTCTACAATGGATGCAGTGCAGCGTGGCGACACGACAAACCCCAGACAGCAAACTGCTGTTGCATTCTTTTTCTTTTTTTGGCCTTTTCATGCTTTTTAAATGATAGGACAGTGGAGATTGACAGGGAAGTGTTGGGTGGAAAGCAGGGGAGCAGGATTGGCAAAGGACCCTGGGTCGGGATTCGTACCCAGGTCGGATGGAGGCGCAGTTGCGCTATATGACACTGCTGTCGCATTCTATTTATGATGTGCTCACACAAAGTTCAAATAATTTGCAACGCTCGTTTTGTTGCATCTGGTGCAGACACAGTATGATGTTATTTTAAGTAAGGCTTATATTTAAATGTGTTTTTTTTTTTTTTGAGAGCATGGTCAATAAATGAAGGAAATAATAGAGATGGGCACAAAAATGAGCAAATTTCCTCTCGTTTGTCCTTAAATCAATGAACAAAACTAATTTTATTCTAATGTATAACTGTAAGTTTTAAAAAATATCTTAAAATATTTATTTTCTTCAGACAACAGGCATTTTCTTTATGATATGAACCATAATCTGTTAATTGTGGAACCATGTTTTTCATCTGAATGCCCCCCCGCCTTTTTCAGGACTTTCCAAGCATTCCACAATGCCTAACAAAGGTATGCTACTTTCTAAAAAAAGGAGATTTTTGCTTTAAAGTCTGTGCTTGAGAAAAAAATAATTAAACTTCATTGTCTGATAGGTATTAAAAGAAAGTGTGACCATGAATCATCCACCTCAAAGCCACACCTGACAACAGGCAAGTAAATTCTGAATCTGTCCACTCTTAATCTGGCACTACTAGAGTAAATAATCACTTCAGCCTAGAAGGTCTACATAATAGAACAAGTTAGTTACAAAATGAGGAAAAAAAAAAAAAAGAGGAAACACTAGCCATGAAGAAGTCCATGCTATTTCATTATAGCACATTTCCTTAATTTTCATAAAAAGTCATGCTAACAACATTCATAAGAGCACTACACAAAGTTATTTTCTATATAGCAATTGTTATTAATGAAAACTGTGTATTATTGCATGAATAATAAACAGTGATCCTTAAATCAATAAACAAAACTAATTTTATTCTAATGTATGACTGTAAGTTTTAAAAATATTTTGAAGATAACAGGCATTTTCTTTATGATATGAACATAGTCTGTTAATTGTGGAACCATGTTTTTCATCTGAATACCCCCTCCCCTCCTCCCCCCTTTCAGGACTTCCCAACCATTCTACAATGCCTAACAAAGGTATGCTACTTTCTGGAAAAAAACAAACAAACAAACAAACAAAAAAAAAACCCATGAGTTTGCTTTCAAGTCTGTGCTTGAGAAAAAAATAATTAAACTTCATTGTCTGATAGGTATTAAAAGAAAGTGTGACCATGAATCATCCACCTCAAAGCCACACCTGACAACAGGCAAGTAAATTCTGAATCTGTCCACTCTTAATCTGGCACTACTAGAGTAAATAATCACTTCAGCCTAGAAGGTCTACATAATAGAGAAAGTTGGTTACAAAATGAGGAAAAAAAAAAAAAAAAGAGGAAACACTAGCCATGAAGAAGTCCATGCTATTTCATTATAGTACATTTCCTTAATTTTCATAAAAAGTCATGCTAACAACATTCATAAGAGCACTGCACAAAGTTATTTTCTATATAGCAATTGTTATTAATGAAAACTGTGTATTATTGCATGAATAATAAACAGTGATCCTTAAATCAATAAACAAAACTAATTTTATTCTAATGTATGACTGTAAGTTTTAAAAATATTTTGAAGATAACAGGCATTTTCTTTATGATATGAACATAGTCTGTTAATTGTGGAACCATGTTTTTCATCTGAATACCCCCTCCCCTCCTCCCCCTTCTCCCCCCTTTCAGGACTTTCCAACCATTCTACAATGCCTAACAAAGGTATGCTACTTTCTGGAAAAAAACAAACAAACAAACAAACAAAAAAAAACCCATGAGTTTGCTTTCAAGTCTGTGCTTGAGAAAAAAATAATTAAACTTCATTGTCTGATAGGCATTAAAAGAAAGTGTGACCATGAATCATCCACCTCAAAGCCACACCTGACAACAGGCAAGTAAATTCTGAATCTGTCCACTTGTAATCTGGCACTACTACAGTAAATAATCACTTTAGCCTAGGTTTACACAATAGAACAAGTTGGTTACAAAATGAAAAAAGGAAACACTAGCCATGAAGAAGTCTATGCTATTTCCTTAATTTTCATAAAAATTCATGCTAACAACATTCATAAGAGCACTAGACAAAGTTCTTTTCTATATGGTTATTAATGAAAACTATGCATTATTGCATTAATAATGCACAATGATCCTTAAATCAATAAACAAAACAAATTTTATTCTAATGTATAACTAACTGTAAGTTTTAAAAATATTTTGAAGACAACAGATATTTTCTTTATTTTTCTGTATGAACATAGTTTGTTAATTGTGGAACCATGTTTTTAATCTAAATTAAAAAAATCTTTTTTTCAGGACTTTCCAAGCATTCCACAAAGCCTAACAAAGGTATGCTACTTTCTGAAAAAAAAATCATGATGTTACTTTAAAGTCTGTGACTGATTAAAAAAAAGAATTAAACTTCATTGTCTGATAGGTATTAAAAGAAAGCGTAATCATGAATCATCCACCTCAAAACCACACCTGACAACAGGCAAGTTAATTCTTAATCTGTCCACTTTTAATCTGGCACTACTAGTGTAAATAATCACTTCAGCCTAGAAGGTCTACATAATTTATTCACACTGAAGCTACAACAAATGTAAAGATGTCATATCAGACATTTTCTTTATTTCTTTTTTTTGAAGTAAAAAGATACCTTTTTTTGCACACATTCTGGTGTAGTTATACTAGCAGGGACTAACAAGAGTATGACAATCTGGCATAAGTGTTACATACCAAATACATTTTCACATATAGCACATTGTGGTGTTTGTAAAGATATATATAGGCTCAATGTAATTCATATAATGCATTTACTTAAATAATAATCCTCATTGTGATTGTCTTCTTCATTGTGCACAGATATGGAGATCAGGTTAAAGGCAAAGAAAATCATGAAAAAAGTCACTAAAAACTTACACCACCCAATCATTATGCACAATGACATCATTTCAAAGATAAATAAAATGAACTCAGTCAGCATAAAGAAGACAACCATTGGGATTGTTGGGAAATCTGGAGAAGGGAAGAGCTCCCTATTAAGTGCAATCTTAGGAAAAAAGAATCTAATGCCGTCTGGTAGTTTTGGTGCTTGTACATCTGTTGTTACTCAGGTGGAAGCCAATCTGACTGACTCCAACTACACAGCAGAGATCGAACTCATCTCTAAAGAGGTTTCCCCATTTATATTCATCTTACCAAGACTTTAATAAATATGTAAACAAATCAGACTGGAGGAAAAGAAATAAAATCTTATTTTTTATATTGTGCCTGTATAGGAGTGGGAGAAAGAACTCAAGGATCTTCTTACAGTTTTATCAGATGAAAGTGAGGACAGGGATGAAGACTTGTTTGAAATTGCTGTAGAAAAGATCACTGCGCTGTATGGAGCTGATGCAGACCGGAAAACATTAGAAGAGCTCAAGAAAGATGACAAATATGCTGAGATTGAAAACATGTGGTCCTTCATTACGGAAACTCAGAACTCAAAAAAAATCTCAAAAAGTGATGTATGTTTTTAGGACAATACAACTAATATTTAGCATTTCACAAATAATAATAATAATAATAATAATAATGTAAATAATAATAAAATGCTTTTTACATTTATTTCTCATTAAGGTCAAAACAACTTATTTTCTCAACAGGTCTCTGAATTTGCCAAAGATATTTCATGTTACGTACTAAACAGTAAGTCAAGTCATGGTGGATGGTTCTGGCCGCTTGTGATGAGTGTGACGATTAAGATTCCGGACTGTCGTGAATTCCTGGAGCACATTGTGCTTGTGGATCTTCCTGGGACTGGAGATTGCAACAAGACTAGAGATGACCTGTGGAAATCGGTATGCATATTACCAGGGACAGATTATGATGCAGAGGTGCCCTGGGCACAGACCGATGTAAAGGCCCCCTTGATTGAAATCACATTCCGAGGGGAGTGGTATTTCGACTCAGGGCAATTCAGGGCAAATACATTAAAGAGAATTACCAAAGTATGATTAAAATAGATGCAAGGAGACACTGTCCAAACGTCAACCAAGAAATGCCCAAGAATTGCCCAATATCAAGTGTAGCGTTAGTTCTGGCAGGTCACGTGAGTCATGCTTGCATCAGCTGACTCTCAGCTGATCCACTACTACCTATAGGAATATGACGCCTATCTCAGTATTCATATATAAGGTCCTTCAGTATTATCAGCTGCTATTGCGTTGCTTAATAGCTAATTACCCTCCTCCATCCCCAACTCCTCCTCACGTCCAGACAGGATTTGACCTTCTGATTCTCCTTTGAATCAGACTAATTCTAAAATATACATTAAATTACTGGGTTGCATGGATGCACAGGGAGTTCTTGCCCAGAACAGAACTATACCGCCAATCCAAACTGTATGCTAATTGTCTGTCATTTTTGACGATAGTGGTCCTGACAGAAATAAGTGATCGGGAAAAGTAACATAATTAGCAGGTATTTCACACTCGTTCATGTGCACACCATGACAGACAAAACTTTGTCATTCATTGATACATACTGCATGATAATCCGACAATAAAAAATTAACAACAACAATACTGCGGTTACTTTCCACAGAACTAGAGGAAGTCTTTCATGAAGTACATTGTAGAACATAATACAGAACTCTGCACAGTCAAAACTAATCAAATCCAGCAGCATTCAGTGATATCATACCAATCTGGACTGTTCAAATAATAAAAGACAGGGTTTTAATAGATTTCAGAGTTGCAGTGATATTACTATACATATTAGATAAAACCGCCAAACTGACTCCAAACAAGCCAAATTTTACCTGCACTATCAAATTCAAAACTGCCCGGGAACCTGCCCAATCTGGCAACATTGCCCACTCCTCTGGTCTTGTGCCCTGGGTACATGTGTTAATTCGTCCCTGGATATTATTACATTCTTTTGAAAATAAATATTATAGTACCATATGTTACTACTAGATTGTCCTCTAACTCACTATTTTAAATTGTGTAGAAACTGAGAGACTGCTCTTCTGTGTGGATTGTAAGTGATATCAATCGAGCAATCACTGATAGAGACCCCTGGGGGATATTAAAGCACTGCATGGAAGAACTTGGACCAGGAGGAGAGTGCAAAAGCATCAATTTCATCTGTACAAAGACTGATGAGATCGATCCAGTAGCCTACATGAGGTTAGAATTAAAATTTATAAATAACAAAAAAAAAAAAAAAAAAAAGGAGTATTGGGTCACATTTTTTTGTGGCCAGTCACATTGAGGTGCACTCTATGTGCCTTAATGTTGCTTGTCTTTTTCACTTTTATTTATTTATTTATTTTTTTGTTTTTTTTTTGACACGCTGTTGGAGAGTTCAAGTTGTTGTTCATCTTTCAGAATTTCAAAATAACACTTTTTCACTTTTTAATCTGCCTTTTTAGAGCTTCACGGCTTCCTGAAAATCGAAACTCAGAAGATGAGGTAAAGAATTTACAAATAACAGATTCCTGTTTTTGTTGCTTTACACAAAATGTCCCAACTTTTCTGGAAATTTGGTTGCAAATGGAATTAATGTAACAATTTAACAGGAAAGAGGAAAAGTAGAATCTTAAGTTTTACATAAATTTTACATAAAACTATTGATAGAGATTTAATTGTATTATAATACAAGACAATAAGAAGAAATATTATATTTTGAAAAAGTATACATATTTAACTATTGAGACTGATTCCACAATTGACCTATATTATTAGGCCCATTACATTCACATGCTCACATTGTTTTTATCATTCTTCAGGATCAGAAAAAAATGTGCATACTTCACAGAAATGAACTTGCCAAGAAAAGTGTGAAAGAAAAGTTTGAACATTCTGAAATTAAGGTAATTTTAATCAAATTAAATTAAATTAAATTGTTTTTATCAGTTTTTAATACATTTTGATTATACACTGTAAAAATTATATGACCAATAAGTCATGACAACATGTGTTTTTACATTTGCTCATCAAAATAAGTTAAGAAGATACAAAAAACTTTTTTTTTTAAAGTCTGTTTAATGAAAATGTTAAAATGACTTACATGGTTGATTAAACTGAAAAAAAAAAAAAAAAAAATAGCATAGCAACCTTTTTTTTTTTACAGTGTATATATAATTGATTTCTTTCTTTCTTTTAGAAAAGATTCAGCACTGACAATCATTTTCTTCAAGTATTTACTGTAAGTTCCAATGCATTCTTCAACCCCAGTTTAAATCAGGAATCTACTGAAACAGGTAAACTCTCCTTGTTACTACACTACAGCACCTCATCAGGACACAAAAAACTATATGTGACACTAGAGTCTGTTCTGTAATGTATTTTGTATATGTACTGTATATTTGAATTGCCTGCATATTTTAAATAAATTTGTTTTTTAAATAAATTAGTTCAAATATTTTATGAGCCAGACAAAGCACTGAACAAATGATTCAAAATGACATACTTCTGTAGAAATCCCAAATCTGCAGGATGTTCTGAGGAGTCGTAACAAGAGCATTAACCGAGAACTGACCAGAGATTATGTCAATGAAGCAAAGGGAGTTCTGTCTCTGATCCAAAGTGTCCAGCTAGATACAAACAAGAAAACCGTATGCATCAAATTAAGCACATTTTACATGCAGATATTTTCAGAATGCTGCCATTATATATTATTCTGTAATTTAGTGCTGTTGTATGTGTTGAAGGCTGAAAAGAAAGCCAGTGTCCGCATTGAACTTGAAAACAATCTAACGAAGGCACTAAATGAACTGGACAAATATTTTGGCAACATTTATCATGATCTGAAACAGCGTCTCTCAAAGGGAGTGAAAGAATCAGTGAACTCATGTGTTGCTTCCACAAAGGCATTGGTAGCATCTGTAAGTGTGGTTTAAATGTATCAATGTATGGCAATTTTTATGCCCCTTCAACACCTTATTTTAAATTAATTAACTTTTTTTTAACAGAAAAAGAGAAGAGGATTCCATAAAACCCTTCAAGCTTTGTGCAAGAATCATGGATGCTTTTGGCCAAAAAGAAAGGAAGCAGCCCTAGATCTGAACAAGAAACTGGTGAAACCCCTGCATGAAAACATTGATGAATATTTCAGCTTGAATTTTCCGTAAGTTCTGTTTTTTCATTCTATTTTCTGATAACAGTCAAATGCCCCCACAAGGATAGTAAAACCTGACATTTTTAAAAATAGTCAATGATGTTTATCTGAAAATGTAACAATGCAAACATGTTTTCTGTAAGGGGTAGGTTTGGGGTTAGGGTTGGGTAGGGGATAGACAATATCGTTTGGTCAGTATAAAAACTATAGAAGTCTATGGAAAGTCCCCACAATTCAAAAAAACAAACGCGTGTGTGTTTAAAGAGATTTATATATTAGTCTTTTATTTGAAGCACAGTAAGCGGTTTTCCAAAAAATATTAATATAAAACAATCAGCTTTTTCTGTGGCGATTTGTATTTGTTTACACTGTGTGCTCCCGAGCATGTCCTGAAACATTGCCACCATTACACAGACTGCAACATGACGTGATGTATATTACCATTCTCTATTGCTTAGCTAATGTATGTATTGTTACTGTTTGGGTAAATGGTTACTGTGTTTAGCTGTGGCATTCTGATACAGTTCCCACACATGCACCTCAATAAATTAGAAATACGCACATCATGTTTTGATGGACATACCCTTGTTAATGCCGATTTTTCCCAAAACCTTCTTAAAGCTACGTCGTTCTTAATTTATACCTTAAGCTGTACCTTATCGTTAATATGTGTTTCCCGAAACGTTCTTAGTTAAGTATACCTTCTGCAAGTCATACTTTTGTAAGGTTTGTCTGGACCACTCTTAGCTATACCTTATCACTTTTGACAGTTCACATTTCTTTACATCTCAGTCTATACAAATATAATTCTTAAAGGGGTCATCGGATGCAAAGTTCACTTTGTGGTGTCACACCGAGAGAGGGCGCTCCCACAATAGTTGATTGACATGAGCATCTTATCTCAGACCTGTCTTAAATCAGCTGTAACAGTCCGACCTCCATTGTTTCGATGCCAGAGCAGGGATGTAAGTTAGACAAGAATATCTCCAATTAAGTGATTGAGGTGTCGTGTTGCTGGATGTAATAATGAACATAGTGGTCGTCATTTACTCCCTACATTTGAGCCGCTGAAGATGCAGTAGATTACGTTTGTCTGTAAATGGAATGTGCCTCCCGATCTAAATATATCCATCTATGTTCGCGCAAATCATTCGTGATCCAGCTTCACTTAGAGCAGAAGTGAGTATAAGCGTTTTTTTATGAATATTTGCGATCGCCTTTCCTAATAATGTGCTAGTTAGCAAGTTTAGCGGCTAAGCACGGCTAAATGCGGCTATAGTAAACAGGCTCGTCACTTCAAAAAGAAAAGAGAGGGGTGGGGCGAGCAGAGCTCATTAACATTTAAAGCAACCTCGACCAGAACAGGATGATTTTTGCAGAGCTGATTTTGGCAAGGTAAAAAGGGTGTTTTTTACACTAGCTTTGAGAAATTTTAACCAAAGCATGTTACAGACTTTTCAAAGACCCTAAAGAATCATATCAACTTGGGCATCCGATGACCCCTTTAAGTTGTAATAGACCCCAGGCTAACTGAAGTGTTTTAACGTAAAGAAAAAAAAAAAGTCATTACACCGATGGTCATTAGCAATTTAATTAGGCTATATTATCCAAAGGCACATCACCTTGAAAACTATTAGGCAGTAAAGGCTTAGGAGACTGTTTAAAGGGAATGATTGCAGTGGGGAGTTTGGTCAAACTATGGCAGCAATACAGTGAAAATTTCAGTCTCCTGGCTACCATGTCAGAAACTACAATTCCGATATATATTATATATATTTATTATTATTATTTTTTGTAATGTGCCATTATTGTATGTCATTATGTTGTCCTCAAGGAGTACAACTACATTAAGAACCGTTTCCAAAAAAATAAAAATAAATTTATAAAAATCCCTTTTTATTTTTGTGTTTGTCTGTTTGTTTTTCTCTCTTGGCTGTAGTGTGAGTGAAACAACAGGGAAGTCAGTGCAGGAGCAGATTGATAAATTCACTATCATCCAGAGTGACTCTGCTTACCACAGATCTTCTATGTTACGTCACATTCAGAACTTCATCAAAACAGAGGTAAGTTCAGTTCTCCTCTGTGTCTGCTTTCATTTCTATTAAAGTCAATGTGAATCCTTGTTCCTTGTAATTAAACAATCTGTTTTGCTATTGTACCCTTAAAAAAACCCTGCATTTTCTGTCATTATTTAATCACCTTCATGTCATTCCAAACCTGTATGATTTGCTGTTCTTTCTTTAGTGAAACATAAAAAAAGATACAAAAACAGTTTATCAAAATTCTTCAAAATATAGTAGTCAACATTTGAAGTGGATCAAAACCTTTCATCAAAGTTGTCCAAAACAACCAAAACAATACCCATTCTTCTCTTAGGACAACTTTGATTAACCTTTTTGATCCACTTCAAATGTTGACTACTGTATCTCATGTTCCACAGAAGAAAGTCAGTCATACATGTGTAAATGATGACAGAATTTTTCTTTTTGGGTGGACTACTGAGTAAATAACTTTGTTCTCTGCACATTTGAAACGACTAAAAATAATTATCAACAGGTTCAGGTTTGGAATCTCATCCAGTCAAGTTTACACTACCCTAAAAATTTAGTAACATCATCGTTGTATATCTTTGTCACACGGTTCATAAACCAGTGAGTGCTGAAATGCACTGAACACAGTGTGAATGATTAAAAACAAATGTTGAGATCTTTCTGACTCCCCCCCTCTCCTTCTAAAAGGAAAACAGACAGAAGATAAAGCTAATCAAAGAAATTGTTGAAATAAAGAAACACATCTACTCATCAATTATAGAAACCATTCAGAATGAAATGGCTCCCTGTTATGAAGGTAAGCTAGCATTAATTCTCACTTATAACTAGTTTAGCATGTCTATTATTATCAGTGCTTATAAATCACAGTATTTATTAGTACTTATAAAGCATTTATTCTACATGACCATATACATTCATAATCCTACTTAATACCTTAAAGGGGTCATCGGATTCCCATTTTCCACAAGTTGATATGATTCTTTAGGGTTTTAATGAAAAGTCTCTAATATACTTTGATTAAAAATTCTCAATGGTTTTGTAAAACAACACCCTTTTTACCTTGCCAAAATCAGCTCTGCAAAAATCATCTCATTCTAAGGGGTTGTTCCTTTAAATGCAAATGAGCTCTGCTCACCCCGCCCCTCTCTTCTCTCTGTGGAAAGATGATCTTGTTTACATTAGCCGCATTTAGCCGCTAAACTTCCTAACTACCACGTTATAAGGAAAGGCGATCGCAAAGATTCCTAAAAAAACGCTTATACTCACTTCTGCTGTAAGTGAAGCTGGATCATGAATGATTTGCGTGAACATAGACGAATATATGTAGATCGGAGGCACATTCCATTCACAAACAAATGTAATCTACTGCATCTTCAGCGGCTCAGATGTAGGGAGTAAATGACGACCACTATGTTCATCATTACATCCAGCAACACAACACCTCAATCGCTCAATCGGAGATATTCTTGTCTCACTTACATCCCTGCTCTGGCATCAAAACATGGAAAGTTACTGGACTGTGACAGCTGGTCTAAGGTTAGACGCTCATGTCAATCAACTATTGTGGGAGCGGCCTCTGTCGGTGTGAGAACGGCTTGATTTGAAAAAGGGGATATTATTTTTACAGATTAATTAAAAACCACTGCATGAATTTTTATCATTATAGGGTAGATTTGTACATACACTGCCAACACACATTAATGTTCAAACAGCATGAAAAAGTGAACTTAGCATCCGATGACCCCTTTAACAACTACCTTACTAACTATTAATAAGCAGCAAATTAGAAGTTTACTAAGGCAACAGTTATAGTTAATGGTTTGTTAATAGTGAGAATTGGACTTTAAAATAAAATGTGACCTTTAGTAAAACAACTGCTGTCTGCACACAGTAGTATATAATGCCAATGCCAATTTTTAGGAGTGGATATAAAAAGCCCATACAAATCTTTTTGCGGTTTTATCACAAACACATTTATTGTTAAAATGTTGTCTCCATGTAAAAGAAAATTAATACTGAATGTTTCTTTTTTTAGAAGCTGCAGCTCTGACAGGAATAGGATCCATGAAGGAAAGGCAAGAATTGCTAATAGCCACAGTCGATGAGAAAAAACAAGTCATGTTCAACAAGGCAAAAATGGAAGCGCTTAAAAAGTTAAATAACCTAAAGGTACTGATCTCACTTTTATTAAGACAAGCATGTTCTGCATTAAATGACTGAAATTTTTCTTGCCATTTGTGCAGCTTTACATTAAGTATGCTCTTGAAGTAGAGCTAAAGAAAGCAATGGATACCTCACTGTCACAAGCCAGCACAATCAAAGTGATGGGTAAGAGAGAATGTAATCCTTTTAGATTAAGCAAAACAATTTTGCATTTAAGTTATTGGCTGATTGTTCTTAAATCACTACGTTTAAACAAGTTTATGAAAAATTTACAACACTTTATAAAACACATTTTCTAGATGTCTCCAAAGAGACTGAACATTTGGAGAGACTGTCAAAGCAACTGTCTGATTTATGTTCATCAAGCAAATAAGAAGACCGAATTCAACACAAATTAAGTTCTCTTTACTCAAATGTATTTTTATTTATTTATTTTTTTTTCATTTTGATATTTGAGCATATGCTTTTTTGAGAAGGTGTGTTATCTCTCTGCTATTAAATCTAAACTAAACATTTAATAATAACAGCCATGATGTGTTGCTCTTTTCTAAAAAGTTTGATTTTGCAACTCTGATTTCATGTTTTTGTGTGTGGAAATTGTGTCTGAATATCCAGGAATACTCTTTTAAGAATGCAATATCTCTGTTGGATGTGTGATATTTCTAAAATACGTGTCTGTATTAAATAAAAATGGATTTAAATAAAAACTATGGGTGTGTTGTTCATCATATTTACTTTCATATAAAAGTGACAGAACATAAATTACATCCAGTTTAAATGCAAAGCATGCAATAAGCATGAATCACGCAATATCGCGTAGATGCTGATCCACAATACTCTAGGGAGAAGAAAAAGTTACAACAGTTGTCCCTGGGGAGTACCTTAAATGGGACAAATATGGTGCAGTAATTGAATACTAAATATTTGAGTGGTCCGTTTACTTTTGCTTCCATTTATTTTAAGTTTTTTAACCATGATCAAAAAAAAAAAAAATGAATGGTGTTATTGTATTTTTTTAATGCTATGCTAAAAAAACAAAAATTTTGTTTAAATTTAAAACGCTGACTGAAACTTCTTTTCAGATCTGTATGACTTTTTGCACCTTTAATAAACATTTGAAAAATGCACAAATTAAGATAGAAAAATTTAGATTTTAACAAGTTTTCTTTGGCCATATTATACTTCTCCCGCATGTTCAGTTAAGGACTAGAGCCCTCTTTGGAACAATGCAGAGACTTAATACAAATAGAGTTTTAAAATAGACATTGCAGAATCCTGGGAACTTTATCGTCATGAAATTATATACTGGAATATAATTTTGTGTAAGCATGTACACAAAATGTACATTCAGGAAATCAACAGAAAATGTTGGCGATTTACTATTGATCCGTGCTACAAAAACACATTGAAAATAGAATCCTTTGAAGCTCTCCAGAGTCTTCTGTCCACAGATTCAACTGACATGCTCTTGCTTTTGTTTCATCCCCTCTAGCACTACTGTAGAACATGCTAATTGCAAAGAAATATGTAATGAGTATTTCATACATGTTTTTAGTGAGGCCCACACGACACCAGTGCACTATTTATTCACTAATATAATAATCCTAAAGATAAAAACTCTTAATCTTTGTCCTGCAGCAGTTTTCTTAATGATAACAGACCTGAAGCCTTTACATGCAAAAATTAAGATCTTGGACCGTGTAATATTTAAATATCTATTTAACTCAGACTAGATTATTTCTATTTAATCTAAAGGGGAAAGTTAACTTTAATTTACTTTCACTTCACGTTTTCACTGTCATTTTCCCTGAAACCTATACCTCCAAAACACCGGATTTAATAAGTAATAGGGACGCTGAAGAAAACTGTAACAGTTATTTAGAAAACAAGTCTAAAAGGCTAAAAGCTTTATAAGCTTTGTTATGGCTCATTATGGAATAAAACAAAAAATGCAAGCAAATCAGTACACACTGTAAAAACCTAAACTGTGTATTATACTGATTTTTATGACTATTGTATATAAATTTAAAATAATTTCAATTTGATCCGTGATTTGTGGACAGTGAAAAATGTGGAACTAATCAGATAAATAATAAGCTTGTTCACAAGAGTCCATTCTTAACTTGGTTTTCCTCTGAAAAAACTGCACATAAATTTTACATCTCCAGAATTCCTACAGTAGTTTTACTTGATGTACCTCAAAAGATGAGAACTAACACTGGTTTATAAATGTACATGCATCACATATGCTGCTCATGATTCTGCAATGTGACCTTATGAGTATTTATATATATTTTCTAGAAAGTGTCAGTGTAATATGTGTAGTACATGTGTATTACTTAGCACTACTTTGCATAGAGACTGAAACGTACCATAATAAATGCATCTAACAAGTAAAATAATCTATCCAAACTTACCAAAAAAGTATGTTTTTGCCCCTGTAAATGTTACGAAGTAATACCTGCAAATAAACAACAGCTGCTTTTTCTCCGTCGGGCAGAACAGCTCTAAGAACGGTAAGGAACAGTTAAACTTATGGCAGCGGCTATTTGCAATAAGTGCATTTAGCAATATAACGGCCAAATCCTGGTTAAGCAGAGAAAGAAAGCTATGGGAAAACCAGTGTCAGACAACACTGCTACTAAACTTAATCCTCAAGACTAAATTAACTTAAGACAAAGAATACCACAACAGGAAAGCAATATTTTTGGACACCAGAACGTTTAAAACTCATTCTCTCAAAATGTAAAACAAATAATTCATACCCTCTTTGTTTTGTCAGCGAACTTACTAAGCTGATGACCTTTGGTCTGTGAGATCTGTCAATGGCTGCACAGACTATAAACTTCATCCCCTTAAACGGTAATGGACTGAAATGTTTAAAGGTGCTGCAGAGTGGTATGCGTTTGTAGCTTTCTGGAGCTTAATTTTTCTCTAGAAATCTCTATCTTACTAGTACTCTCTGTTGTTTAAAGTGAGAAATTACATAACCACGAGTGCGACGCCGTGCTGTGCGTTAGCATTTCGTTTGCAGGTTAGCCTGCCATTCGCGTTTCCACTTACGTTTCTATTCGCGTCTACTACTGCTTTCCTTTTTTTTCCTCACTCTTGTTGATCCCTTGTTTTTATTCTACAACCGCGAGTGCAGCGTGCCTGCAGTGTGTTAGCCGTTTAGCTTGGCATTCACGTTTCTTATCTCGTTTCTATCCGTGTCTACTTCTGTTGTTGTTTTCTCCCCCTGCCTTTCTCTTCACAAGTTCATCAAACAACAGTGGTGAGTTGAAATCGTTCTACAACCACGGTGAGTAATGGCTTCTTCTCCTTTTTTGGTTGTGTGCACTGCCTGCCATATGTATATCTTATCTATCTTTGTCGGCAGTCAGGGATTTACATGTGGTAAATGCAGGGAAATAGGCTGACAGAGAAGATTTCAGAACTAGAGAGACGCATCCAAACTTTAATAGAGGATAGTAACAATGTGAGGGCCTTAGATATGGCTTTGGATGCGACTAGCTCAGGGAGTCCTGTACATTGTTCGGTTCCGGTAACTTGATTAACTGGGGCCCAGGTCAGGAAGCAGACAGACTGGCTAAACTGACCGTTTGCTAGCCGCCTCACGTCACTGAAATCAGTTAATCCTCAGCACATAGAGACCCTTTCACCTAGATGATATGCTATAGAGACTGTGTCTGTTCCCCGAGCTAGAAAATACAAAAAAAATGTCCAAACCAATTTAAGAGTGACAATCGAATTGATGTTCAACGCTTAAATGTATATAATACAGAGAAACAAATGATAAAACTAGGTTATTAAATATCAGGTCCCTTTCTACAAAAGCACTTTTTGTAAATGATATGTTCATTGATCACAACCTAGATGTGCAGAAACCTGGCTTAAACCAGATAATTACATTATCTTAAACGAGTCTACCCCTCAAGATTACTGTTATAAACATGAGCCACGTCAAAAAGATAAAGGGGGAGGTGTTTCTACAATTTATAGCTATATTTTCAGTGTTTCTCAGAGATCGTGCTTCAAGTATAACTTGTTTGAAGTAATGGTGCTACATATAACATTATCCAGAGAAACAAGTGTTAATGATAAATCCTCCGTGACGTTTGTACTTGATACTGTATACAGGCCACCAGGGCACCATACAGACTTTCTTAAATAATTTGCTGATTTTCTATCTGAGTTATTGTTGGCTACAGATAAAGTCTTAATAGTGGGTGACTTTAACATCCATGTTGATAATGAAAACAATGCACTGGAAGCAGCATTTATAGACATTCTGAACTCTATTGTGGTTAGACAACACGTGTCAGGACCTACTCATTGTCGAAATCATCCTCTAGACTTAATACTGTCACATGCAGGGGCGTAGCAACCGGGGGGATGGGGGGGGGGACACGTCCCTCTCACTTTTAGAAACAGGTGATTCTGTCCCCCGCACTTTTTTTTGACCTAGCACCAGTATTTCCGCCTGTGTTCTCTGATTTGTTAATTAGATTTGAGTGAACTAACGTTCAGCCAATCACAGCGCGAATCTCTTGGGCGTCTGCCATGAGCTTCAAATCTTGTTGCTCTTGTGAATTTTCGTTCGTTCACCCACTTGGCTGTCTGGGGTAAAATGCACCCTAGAAAAAAAGCAGAAGATGATTACATCCTTTTTTCAAACACACAATGTGAGTATGTGTTACAGAATGTCGCGATGACACGAATCACACGTTTCCATGTTATGATTTAACGTCGAAAGACAACAGAACCTGTTCTGTGTACCTTGTCACGTTGCGCCGAATTGAGTGCATGTTCAATGCTTTCCTACTTGTTGCTTTGGGTAAAAGCGCCTGGTAAATGAGACATAAGAGATTATCGGGTTCTGCTGTCTTTTGTTGCCCACGTGCTGCTCGCGTCCAGAGTAGAATTGTCCTTTTAAATCAAATTTGTTTTGCAACGAATATCTTATCATACTTTAGTCTTTTAATTCATTACTACTGTGGAACAAATTGCTAATATTTTAAGGAAATATACATTAATTTGTTTTCTTATACATTTAAATAATTCAGCATCCATTTTATGTTCCAGTTTTTAAATAAAATTAGCTTTATGTCATACTTGATCAAATTAGTCTTTTAATTCATTGCTGCCATCAGGCTCTGTCCTCAGCAGAAGCTGAGAGAAGTTTCAATGGTCTCAGAAGACTAAAAACATGGCTTCGTAGTACCATGACACAAACATGGCTAAATAGTGTTGCTGTATGTCATATACACAAGGAAAAACTTGATCAACTGGAGAGAAAAAATATTGCTCAGCAATTTGTGGCCTGCAAGGAAAGCCGAAAAATGCAGTTTGGAAGTTTTGATTAAAAATCTCACTTCAATTTTGAAAATGTTAAAATCTTGTAAATACATTGATTTAGGTTTTATTGATATATTGTCAAATAATTACTGTAGGTGCAATTTGTATACTCATTTAACACTTTTTTTTTCCAACTGTTAAGTAGTAAGATAAACATTGTTCAAGTGTAGTGTAAATTAAATATTGTAAATATCATAAAATATCGTTTTCATATAATTTTCTACTTCATAAAAATTAAAGTATAGAT
This sequence comes from Cirrhinus mrigala, assembly GCA_036247105.1. Taxonomy (NCBI): domain Eukaryota; kingdom Metazoa; phylum Chordata; class Actinopteri; order Cypriniformes; family Cyprinidae; genus Cirrhinus; species Cirrhinus mrigala. The sequence continues at coordinate 28,197,168 of CM070025.1, read as the reverse complement.
TTCCACAGTGGTCTTAAAGTCCAAGTCCTGCAGTATTTTATTTATTTATTTATGTATTTTTATGAGTATGATTTCACAGAAATGGCATGTTCCTCAAATTGCCACTTCGGTGCTGTAAAATGCCCATTGTTCCTCTATTTAGAATTTATTATACTGTATGAATACCCTTGAGTCACATCACCATACTGCCCCCCCCCACTTTTAAATTGGCTGCTACGCCCCTGGTCACATGGAATGGATGTTAATGTCGTTGAAATTCTGCAGCAAAGCGATGATATGTTGGATCATTATCTAGTCTTGTGTATACTCCAGATAACGAAAACTGTAAATTTAACTCCTTATTACAAGTATGGTAGAACCATTACTTCTACTACAAAGGTGCTTTGTAAGTAGTCTTCCTGACTTATCTGAATTCCTCAGCATGTTCAATAGCTCAGAAAAAACTTGATGATGTAACAGAAACTATTGACTCTCTCTTTTCTAGCACTCTAGATACGGTCGCTTCTTTGCGCCTAAGGAAGATTAAGGAAAACAGTCCGACCCCGTGGTATAATGAGCACACTCGCGCCCTAAGGAGAGCAGCCCGGAAAATGGAGCGCAGCTGGAAGAAAATAAAACTAGAGGTTTTTCGTACAACTTGGCGTGAAATGTAGCCACAGCCATATCACCCTGCAGCACAAGACTGGTTGCCCACTGAAGCTAAGCAGGGCTGAGGCTGGTCAGTACCTGGATAGGAGACCTCCTGGGAAAACTAAGTTGCTGTTGGAGGAGGTGTTAGTGAGGCCAGCAAGGGGTGCTCACCCTGTGGTCTATGTGGGTCCTAATGCCGCAGTATAGTGACAGAGACACTATACTGTAAAAAGCACCGTCCTTCGGATAAGACGTTAAACCGAGGTCCTGACACTCTGTGGTCATTAAAAATCCCATGGCACTTCTCGTAAAGAGTAGGGTGTATCCCCGGTCTCCTGGTCAAATTCCCTCATCTGGCCTTTGTCTATCATGGCCTCCTAAAAAAACACATTCATTGAATTGGCTCTATCCCTCTCTCCTCTCCACCTGTAGCTGGTGTGTGGTAAGCACACTGGCGCCGTTGTCCTGTGGCTGCCGTTGCTTCATCCAAGTGAATGCTGCACACTGGTGGTGGGTGAGGAGAGATCCCCCCATATGACTGTAAAGTTCTTTTTGGGTGTATGGCAATACACAATGAAAGCGCTATATAAATGCGCTTATTCATTTATTCATTTTTCATTTTAGAAAAAACTGCAAGATCTGATTACTTTTCGACCCAATTAGAAGAAAACAAACATAACCCTAGGTATTTATTCAATACAGTGGCTAAGTTAACGAAAAATAAAGAACCAACAGGCGTTGACTTTGCCCTTCAGCATAGCAGTAATGACTTTATGAACTACTTCACTTCTAAAATCGATAGTATTAGAGATAAAATTGTCACCATGCAGCTGTCAATTACAGTATCGCATCAGATGTAGTCGCATCGTGCTAGTAGATAGATCTCCTGGAGAACAATTCCACTCATTCTCTACTATAGGAGAGGAAAAATTGTATAAACTGGTTAAATCATCTAAACCAACAACATGTATGCTAGACCCTATTCCATATACTAAAAGACTTGCTTCCAGATGTCATAGGTCCTCTTCTGAATATCATTAATTTGTCATTGTCATTAGGATATGTCCCCAAAACCTTCAAACTGCCCGCTATTAAGCCTCTCATCAAAAAACCACAACTTGACCCCAACGAATTAATTAATTACAGACCAATCTCGAATCTCCCTTTTCTGTCAAAGATATTAGAAAAGGTAGCATCCTCACAATTATGTTCCTTCCTACAGAAAAATGGTATCTGTGAGGATTTCCAGTCAGGTTTTAGACCGTATCATAGTACTGAGACTGCTCTTATTAGAGTTACAAATGACCTGCTCTTATCATCCGATCGTGGTTGTATGTTTCTGTTAGTGCTACTGGATCCTAGTGCTGCGTTCGATACTGTTGACCACAACATTCTTTTGAACAGACTTGAAAACTATGTTGGCATTAGTGGTGGTGCATTGGCATGGTACAAATCGTACTTATCTGATCGCCATCAATTTGTGGCAGTGAATGAAGATGTATCATATCGATGACAAGTGCAGTATGGAGTACCGCAAGGCTCAGTACTAGGGCCATTACTTTTTACGCTTTACATGTTACCCTTAGGAGATATCAAATCAGGAAACATGGTGTTAGCTTTCACTGTTATGCTGATGATACTCAGCTCTATATTTCTTTGTGGCCCGGCAAAACATAATTTGAAAAACTAACGGACTGTGTAGTTGAGATAAAAAACTGGAAGACGAGTAATTTCTTACTGCTAAATTCTGAAAAAACAGAGGTGCTAATTATTGGACCTTAAACTTCTGCATGTAATAACCTAAAACACTGTCTAATACTTGGTGGCTGTTCTATCAATTCTTCGTCATCAGTTAGGAACCTAGGTGTGCTATTTGATAGCAATCTTTACTTCGAAAGCCACATCTCTAGCATTTGCAAAACTGCATTTTTCCATCTCTAAAATATATTTAAATAACGACCTATGCTCTCAATGTCAAATGCCGAAACGTTAATTCATGCGTTTATGACCTCAAGGTTAGATTATTGTAATGCTTTATAGGGTGGTTGTTCTGCACACTTAATAAATAAACTCCAGCTGGTCCAAAATGCAGCAGCTAGAGTTCTGATTAGAACCAGAAAGTATGACCATATTAGCCCGGTTTTGTCAACACTGCACTGGCTCCCTATCCAACATCGTATAGATTTTAAAATCTTGCTAATTACTTATAAAGCCCTGAATGGTTTAGCTCCTCAGTACCTGAGCAAGCTCTTATCACATTATAGTCCCTCACGTCCGCTGCGTTCTCAAAACTCTGGCAGTTTGATAATACTTAGAATATTAAAATCAACCGCGGGCGGCAGATCATTTTCTTATTTAGCGCCCAAACTCTGGAATAATCTACCTGTCACTCTGTCAGTTTAAATCAAGATTAAAGACCCATCTCTTTAACCTGGCTTACACATAACACATTAGCATATTTCTATAATTCAAATCCATTAAAGGATTGTTAGGCTGCATTATTAGGTCAACCGGAACTGGGAACACTTCCCATAACACCCGATATACTCAGTGCATCGTAAGAAGAATGGCATCTACGCTAATATTAGTCTGTTTCTTTCTTATTCCGAGGTCACCTTAACCACCAGATCCAGTCCGTATCCAGATCAGATGGTCACTGCAGTCCCCCGGATCCAGTCCGTACCCAGCCCAGATGGTGGATCAGCACCTAGAGTCTGGCCAGAAGAGAACTGGCCCCCTGACTAAGCCTGGTTTCTCCCAAGGTTTTTGTCTCCATTCTGTCACACATGGAGTTCTGGTTCCTTGCAGCTGTCGCCTCTGGCTTGCTTAGTTGGGGACACTTATTTTTCAAACGATATTGTATACTGAACTGAACTTATCTTGATGATGACATCTTTGATTTTAATGATGAACTGTTTTTAAAATTGAGTGTTTACTGTTGCCCTTTTGCATTATTGATGCACTATTTCCTATTTAATACTGTACAGCCGCTTTGTCACAATTCTGTATTGTTAAAAGTGGTATATAAATAAAGGTGACTTGACTTGACTGACTTAAACGAAACAGAGATCAAACATTTCAAGAGCTACAAAATGCTGGTGGACACTTTGGAGAACGTTGTCAGCGTGACCTGTGCCTGAAGCATATGTAAAACAATTCCAGTCCTTTTGGTCCACATGGCCCGTGACATCACTGGTGGGTACCCAAAAGTATTAAAGTAATGTGTGCCTCTGTGTTTGAATTCTAACACTTGAGGGCATATTCTAACTTTTGCAGGCATTGATACGCTCTGCTCGTGCATGTTCCTATTCCCAATGGATGCGGGGCAAAGTGTTTGAGTCTTGGGGCATTGCCATGGCTTGGTTTATCTCAGCTCACAATGATTGCTTTGATCCAAGGTGTCCGCATACCCTTTACAGTCAGGTTGCCTGATGCCGCGGATATTGCTTGTGTTGCTATAACGATGAAGTGTGAGTCGTTTTTAGCTCAACTAAGCAAGCCAGAGGTGACAGCGCCAAGGAACAAAAACTCCATCGGTGATAGAATGGAGAAACCAGGCTCAGTCTGGGGGCCAGTTCTCCTCTGGCCAGACGCAGAGGACTCATCTGGTTCCCGTGGTCTTGTGCCGATGGCCGTCTAGGTGACGAGATTTTCATTGGGCGTCTGTCTCTGGGGCTCATCTAGTTGATGTGGTCTCCGCTGACATTTAGGGCTGTAGAGGTCGTCTCTAGGTGCTGATCCACCGTCTGGGCTGGGTACGGACTAGATCCGGGGGACTGCAGTGACCATCAGATCTGGACACGGACTGGATCTGGTGGTTAAGGTGACCTCGGAATAAGAAAGAAACAGACTAATATTAGCGTAGATGCCATTCTTCTTACGATGCACTGAGTACATCGGGTGTTATGGGAAGTGTTCCCGGTTCCGGTTGACCTAATTAATGCAGCCTAACAATCCTTTAACGGATTTGAATTATAGAAATATGCTGATGTGTTATGTGTAAGCCAGGTTAAAGAGATGGGTCTTTAATCAAGATTTAAACTGACAGAGTGTGTCTGCGTCCCGAACAGTGATGGGTAGATTGTTCCAGAGTTTGGGCGATAAATAAGAAAATGATCTGCTGCCCGCGGTTGATTTTGATATTCTAGGTATTATCAAACTGCCAGAGTTTTGAGAACGCAGCAGATGTGAGGGACTATAATGTGATAAGAGCTCACTCAGGTACTGAGGAGCTAGACCATTTAGGGCTTTATAAGTAATTAACAAGATTTTAAAATCTATACAATATTTAATAGGGAGCCAGTGCAGTGTTGACAGAACCGGGCTAACATGGTCATACATTTTGTTTCTAGTAAAACCTCTAGCTGCTGCATCTTGGACCAGCTGGAGTTTGTTTATTAAGCGTGCAGAACGACCACCCAATAAACCATTACAATAATCGAACCTTGAGGTCATAAACACATGAATTAACGTTTTGGCATTTGACATTGAGAGCATAGATTGCAATTAAGATATATTTTTGAGATGGAAAAATGCAGTTTTGCAAATGCTAGAGATGTGGCTTTCGAAGGAAAGATTGCTATCAAATAGCACACCTAGGTTCCTAACTGATAACGAAGAATTGACAGAACAGCCACCAAGTATTAGACAGTGTTTTAGGTTATTACACACAGAGGTTTTAGGTCCAATAATTAGCACCTCTGTTTTTTCAGAATTTAGCAGTAAGAAATTACTCGTCATCCAGTTTTTTCTCAACTACACAATCCATTAGTTTTTCAAATTGGTATGTTTTGCTGGGCCACGAAGAAATATAGAGCTGAGTATCATCAGCATAACAGTGAAAGCTAACACCATGTTTCCTGATGATATCTCCTAAGGGTAACATGTAAAGCGTAAAAAGTAATGGCCCTAATACTGAGCCTTGCGGTGCTCCATACTGCACTTGTGATCTATTTGATACCTCTTCATTCACTGCCACGAATTGATGGCGGCCAGATAAGTACGATTTGAACCATGCCAATGCACTACCACTAATGCCAACATAGTTTTCAAGTCTGTTCAAGAGAATGTTGTGGTCAACAGTATCTAACACAGCACTAAGATCCAGTAGCACTAACAGAGACATACAACCATGATCGGATGACAAGAGCAGATCATTTGTAACTCATAAGAGCAGTCTCAGTACTATGATACGGTCTAAAACCTGACTAGAAATCCTCACAGATACCATTTTTCTGTAGGAAGGAACATAACTGTGAGCATGCTACCTTTTCAAATATCTTTGACAGAAAAGGGAGATTCGAGATTGGTCTGTAATTAATTAATTCGTTGGGGTCAAGTTGTGGTTTTTTGATGAGAGGCTTAATAGCAGCCAGTTTGAAGGTTTTGGGGACATATCCTAATGACAATGACAAATTAATATTAATATTCAGAAGAGGACCTATGACGCCTGGAAGCAAGTCTTTTAGTAGCCTAGATGGAATAGGGTCTAGCATACATGTTGTTGGTTTAGATCAGTGTTTCTCAACTCTAGTCCCCACGCCCCCCTGCTATGCTTATTTTGCATGTCTCTCCTAGTTAACACACCTGATTCAGATAACCAGCTCGTTAGAAGAGCTACGTGCATTAACTGTGTTCCAATTGACATGATTCCTACACAGTGTTTATTGCTCCCTACTCTCTGAGCAGGGAAAATCCGTTTAAGTTTACTTCACTTCGGAACGTTCCTTAATGGATTTGCGCTGCGCCGCTGCCTGCAGCGTCTTCACACACAGATGAAAATTACTAAAGAAGTGTGAAATGTAACATCATATACCTCTGTAAATAAATGCAATATAATTTCACCTCTCGCACTCTTTAATGCCCCTTGAATGGAACATATACACTTGTTTCGGACTGGAATCATGGCGGAATATCCGGTGATGTCCACTTCACAGGGCACTTCATAGAACAATTGCCGTACGTGATAAGAGATACATACAAAATTTCATATAAATTGTAGAAACACCTCCCCCTTTACCTTTTAGATGTGGCTCATGTTTATAACAGTAATCTTGAGGGGTAGACTCGTTTAAGATAATGTAATCATCTAGTTTAAGCCAGGTTTTTGTCAAACAGAGCACATCTAGGTTATGAACACATCATTAGTGGCTTGGCCCAGAATCGACTAAACATGCAAGATGCATTAGATCAGTTCACATCAATTATCCAGATGCTGGCCTCAGCATGGTTTGGAAATGGCTTGAGGAATGCTATGGTTCTGCATGGTGTCAGCTTTCCCCCCTTTTCATTCTTTTGTGATTTCATTTGTGGTGAGGCCCGCATGAGAAATGATCATAGCTTTAATCTGAATAGTATGTGTAATGTTACATCATCAAGACATGAGAAATTTTCAAAGGCAGTCAGAGCTCCTGTTAGTGTTCACAAAACAAAAACTGACAATGCCACACAAAAGGATGAATCTAACACGGCAAGTGACAACCTCAACAGACAATGTCCAATCCCCTCAGGAAGTGTAGAGGTTTCAGGGAAAAGGCCTTGCAAGAAAGGAAAGCTTACCTCAGAGAGAACTCCATATGCTTCAGATGCTGCACCTCAACTGCTCCCCAGGCAAAGGACTGTAAGGCAGTAATCTAGTGCTCTGAATGCAATAGTGACAAGCATATAGCCACCCTACACAATGGTCCAGCCTCCTGGTTAAAAAAGAAGGATACCGAACCCTCAATGAACCATGGTGGGGAGCAAAAAGAGCTTTCTTCTCCAGTTGCCACATCCACCTGCACAGAGGTGTGTGGGGATCATAATAGCAGGAAGTCCTGTTGAAGGATTGTCCAAGGTGTTCCTGTGACCTATACTGAATGTCATTTTACTGCTGTCCCCTGGAACTGAATAGACAATTCTAATAGTGCTTACTGATGGTATCTTCCAGATATCAGACGGGGAGTTACTGTTTCCAGTGTAGTTTACTTTTCGAACCACCAGGCTTTTCCTTTAATGTTTTGACATCGTCATAGTGAGTAACTTCTGACCTTAATAGCAGCCATCTTGCTGTACTCAGTTGATGCTGATAGCCACACAGTTAATGCAGTTATCGTCAATTTATTCATTATTCTTGCAATTGTTTATTGGAACTTTGTCTGTAAGTACTAAAATGTTTACACGTACTTTATGTCCTTCTTATGTTTGGTATTGGTGACGTTACTCATGAAAAACTTTATGTTTAGAGAGATTATTTTCAGAACAGTGTTACATGCATCTACATTATTATTGTGTAAAGTATATGCAGTTTTCCCTTAATTGAACTGTAATATTTCTTCAAAGCACATTTTTTGAAACTTGTGTTACTCTGTTCTACTTGTATATGAAGTGGTGGTCACAATAAATCCATGCCTCAGTTCAACTTCTCGGAAAGAGTTATCTATATAGTTAAAGAAGGATAACACTTTTATGAGGGCAGAATACACACAGTAAAAGAGAACATATGGTCATTACATGCAATAGCCCCCACTCATGTGGAGTATAATATTAAGCGGACTTATGCCAGTAAATGACAACCAATGCATTGTATTTTTGTACTACTATTGCATTATTTTACAAAATTTTTATTATGGTTTTCTTTTTTAGCACTTTTTTTTTTCCACAGTAGAATGTAAATCCCTAAGCTGCCCTTTTACAAATGACATTGACCACTGGCTATTAATCTATACATAAAAATAATAAACAATTAAATAAATCAGAATATCTAATGCACTATATTTGTAGAATGACACTGATGTTTATATTTAGTGTTGTCATTGTGTTTACTGGACTTTGTGTACTTGCATTTTCTTCACAGAAGTATTGAATAATGAATTAAAATACGTCAACATATTTAAATCAAAATTTCAAAACTTTAAGTTAAATATTTTCTAAATAAACAAAAAAGTGACAATTATCCTTGCTGTTCCTTGTAGCATCTGGACCAACCAGACATACAGCTATTTGTTACATTTAACAAATAATCTTTAAAACCAACAAGCCAACAAGCCTATATGCTGGAGTTCTGGAGACAACTCCCCAAAGCAACTAACACCCCAAAAGGGCTCAGCTGCCAGGGCGACCATCTGATAACATGGGTTTTATTGCTTCAAGGAATGCAAGCAGAGCACACTACATTTGCTGATAGGAAAGGCACAATGCCTATAGAAATTGACTTTTTCCTATTCATTCACAGACAAACCTTTCTTTGACCTTCCTTTTGCACACAGCCCCACGTCATTGTGTATAGCATTACTGCCTTGTAATTTTGTGTTTTTCCATTGTATTCTGTTGTATGCATTTGTTATGATAGATCTCTAGGTAGTATAACTTACCTATGCCATGTTTGGTTTTTTTGAATTTGTATTTTGATGATCTAAAAGATGGCGTATTATATGTTGGTACCTATGCAACATATTAGTGTTTTAAAAATCCATAGTAGTTTTTGCATCAACACCCAGTCGAATTACATATGCAAAATACCATGCTCACAGACAAAGAGTCGTAAACTTTCCCTCCAAAAGTGAAAGTCACCATCGGCTCTTTGACCTCCTGGAGGCGTAGCCCCCAGAGACCTTAAAGGCATCAAATTTCATCTTCATGAAATGTCCTCGAACAGACATTTCTCTTGTTTTTTTTGTTTTCTTTACTCGTCTCACATGAGTGACTCGCCTCAGTCAGGGGTTCTTCTCTAAGTTGCGCCAAGCCTTGCGGCCTTGTCTTTCCATTCCCCAAAGATTTCAGCTGGGTCCCTCTCAGCTCTTGGTTCTTCTTCACTTTTCGCATGGGAAGAAATTCCCAGTTATCATCGAGTCAGAACATCTTTGGAGTTCATCACTCTTCGGACCCGGAAGAAGGTGATGGCGATTCCAAAACCACCACTGCTCCAAACCATCAAGACTTTCACCCGAGACTGCATTTGTACACTTGTTTAACGACCAAGGCAATGAAAGTATCGTACATCTAACTAAACAAAACAATGGTTTAGTATAAGCTGTAGACAGCACTAATGGTTTCACTCAGGTGGTTAACTGACTCTTTTCATAGCTTCATTTTCTTGTCTCTCTCTAATGGCTTTTCACTGACCCTTCCCCCATGTATGAGTGATTTCATGTTTGTTTGTTTAGATTAGTTATGTGTTAGTCCTTCTTTAATAAAACTCTTGTGCACACATTACATGAGTTTTGATTCTGATTCTGCCTTGTAAATTAATGTCCCTTTATGATTCCGATTCGAGCTACATGCTCTAATGCAATAGTACTTTAAGAAAGTTATTTACTGTGGCCAAGAACATATCATTTTCTAGAGTTGATATAAAATTATACTGAATGTTTGCTGGATGAACAGATTAGTTGACGGAAATTAAATTCTGCTACAGTTAGTACTGGCAGCTGATATAAATAATTGCAATTAATCATAATTAATTGTAATTATTTATATACCATTCCCTTTTGAGCTAAATCGCTACATCCCTATATTTAGTTCAGTGTAAAATACTCTCTTACATGGTTGCTTCCGGTGTTGTGAAATGTAAATGATAAAACTTGATCAAAAACAAAATTGTTTTTAATTCATGATCTGTTTGTAATGTTAGAAAAACATTAGAAATGAAGTGTGTCTAATTTTTAGAGACCCATCTGTTGGCTGATAATCTTTATAAAATAATCTTTAGTAATCAAACATTCAAGTCATTGCAGCTTTTCAGACCTAAATATGCCTAACTTTTATTGGCTTTAAATAGAGGGTGGAGGCACCTGAAATTCAAGTTATCATGGCTTTCATGCATGCAATCTTAACCTAAGGGCAAACACAGAGCATTAATGTAAACAATATGCAAACTTGTGGTGCTTCCTGATGTACATGCGAGTCTACATCTACAGCTGATGTTGTTCATAGTGTCCCTCAAACTGAGCTGTAAGAACTTGATAACTATCAATTACATTTTATCTAAACATATTTATTTCTACACATTAAAGTAAAAAAATAAAAATGAATAAAAAAGCCTGGAGGTGCACATATACACAACAAAATGGACAACTGCCAGCGACTGTAGTGCATCAGAACTTCACAGATATGTAATAATGTTTCTGTAAATAAAAATCATTATTCACTGATACTGACTTAATGACAAAAACTCTCAATATCTGATGTATTTGTTTCAGTTAGAGTTCACATTCTTTCTCAGTACATTCATTGCTAAGTATAGGTAGATCTATGAATTAAACCTTTCTCTTGTGCTTTGTTTAACAAAACAAGAAGTCCACACCCACAGGTGAAAGAGATTTAAGGTCAGACATCTTGTGCTGCTGAATTTATCAGCTGAATCAACGGCAGTGTCCTGTTTCACAGACGTTATCCTGAGAGATAAAAGGTAACTTTTCCTTGAATTTATTGTTGTGCTTAAAATTAGCTTAAATTCAAAAACTGGGTTTGTTAAAATCTTAGGGTTGCTTTTTTTTAAACAATACACAGAAACACATATTACTATCCTTGTGTAATTTAGCAAACATGCGTTTGACATCATGTATTTTATAATTGGCATTCATTCATTCAATTAATATATAATTTGATGTACTTGTAGGCTATAAAACTGCATTTTAAGGCACTGATGTGGGCTAAAAAAACCCCCAATGCATTGTATTATTTTACTACACTTGTATTATTTTACTAAATTATAATCATTATTATTATTATTATTTTTACTTTTTTCACAGTAGAATGTAAATTTGTAAAAAAAGTCAAAGGTTATGCAATCAAATTTCTGCCAGAAGTATTGCAGTCACAGATAAAAGAATATTAAGCTTGAAATATTAATGCAAAATTATTGTACACAAAAAATGCTTGCACACAAAATCATGTTATCCTTTGTTATATTTCTGTTATCTTTTGTAAGCTTATTCTGTTTTTCCCTGCTTTTTCAAATGTCAAATGTTGTGGTTAAAGTTTCATCAAAGTCAAAGTCAAAGTCAACTTTATTGTCAATTCAACTTTATTGTCAATTCAACAATTCATGTAAATCAGGGTCAGCTTAAGCATCATTATTGGTCCACTAGTTCTAGATTGACACTTTATATATATATATATATATATATATATATATATATATATATATATATATATATATATACTTATATATATGGGTTACATTTGTAACCAAGACGTTTATTTTGAGTGAGATTTAAAAACATTATTGTAACTATTTTCTCATTTTGCTCTATTTTTATGAGGAGTCCATACAAAGCCACAGCAAGCACCTCTACAAGCACCTGGCCCTGACCAATCACTTTCCCCAAATATGCTACCGTGACTCTGGCAAAGTCACACTTAGCCAAATTCACTGTAAGATTGGCCTCTACCAAACGTATGAGAAGCATGCATAATAAAATATGCAACATAAATGTTCCTTCATTCATTATTTATTTATAACGCACATTAAAAACAACCCAAGGTTGACCAAAGTGCTGTACAGATAAAAAGAAAACTCTGATAAAAACAAAATCTATAACAGTCTATAAAATAACATACATAAAATTAGAATAATACATCAACAACCCAGACTAAGTAAATGTGCTTTAAGTTTTGATTTAAAAGAGGAGAGTGATGGCACCATTCGAATCGTTACCGGCAGACTATTCCAGAGTTTAGGGCCTGCTATTGCGAAAGCACGGTCTCCACGATGTTTTAACCTCGATCTACGGACAAAAAGCATTCCAAGGTTGCCGGATCTAAGTGCTCTCGACGGATTATGACAGCGTAAAAGATTAGATAAATAAGTTGGAGCTAAGCCATGTAATGATTTAAAGATAAAAACTAAAATTTTAAATTCTATTCTCAGCTTGACTGGTAGCCAGTGCAGAGAAGCCAAGATGGGAGAAATGTGGTCAAATTTACGACTACCAGTTAGCAGCCTAGCTGCAACATTCTGAACCTTTTGAAGGCGACCAATCGATGATTGATTTACTCCATAATAAAGTGAATTGCAGTAGTCGAGGCGTCGACCAAACAATATTACTTCGGTTTTATTCTCATTTAAGGCCAGAAAATTTTGTGTAAGCCATGACTTCACTTCCTGTAAACATGAATTTTGACATAATAGGGAGATTAGAAATTGGTCTGAAGTTAGCTAAAATCAGACACATCAAGATTTTGTTTCTTTAAAAGAGGAGTGACTGAAACATGTTTTAGGCAGTCAGGCACTGTACCGTTACTCAAACACATGTTTCACGAGTTCGCCTGCCCATCCAGTCCTGATGGGCAATGGTAAACAAACTTGGCTTACTGTCCTTAATGGAGGCTCAAACCCGAGGCTCGGCTTGAGCGCAGAGTTCGACCCCCCCATTGCGATAATACCTAGAGGGAGAATAACATAAATAGAGGAGGAGAAGGGGAGGTGGAGGGATGCTGGAAGAACTGAGGCTGGGACAGTGCAATGAGAGCTGCTTATATAGGCTCGTAATGATGATTGACAGGACTGAATGATTAGGCTCCTCTCGAACCTACGTTTGGAACTTCATTAATGAAAACCAGGAGATAGGCCCTATAGTGAGCCCTTCCAAGTTTCACTATAAATAATCACATCATCAAGAAACAGTGCTCATCTTTCCAACCACACCACTACCTGATTAGGAAAGTTCCCGGCACTGCTGTATTAAGTCAGTACATGACACGGCATCAGAAAAAAAAAAAAAAAAATTCTAGTTTTTATTCATTATTGTCTGGAATCAGGAATTGTACCTAATTGTTAGAAGCATGCAATTATTAAACCTCTTTTAAAAAGTCTTAAACAGTTTTATCTAATTTAAGGCCTTTAATATTTCTTTTTTATCCAAAATTTTGTAGAAAGTGGGTTTTCACCAGCTGCAGAGATTTTTGAATGACAACAAGGTTTTTAATATTTTCCAATCAGGTTTTTTTTCGAAAGTTTCACTCTACAGAGACAGCACTTGTAAGAGTTTTAAATTATGTTTTAATGACCACTGACTCAGGTGACTCTGTTGTACTGGTACTATTAGATTTAAGTGCGTTTGATAGAGTTGACCATGAGGTCCTGCTTGCTCAGCTAGAGCAAGTTGTGGCCATCAGAGGAACTGCATTAAGTTGGTTTTAGTCATATCTTACAAATAGAAGCTTCCCAATCAATATAGGACAATGTTATTTAGGGGTGGTCCCTCTGACTTGTGGGGTCCCCCAAGGCTCTATTTTGGCCCCTTTATTGTTTTCTTTATAGATGCTTCCTTTAGCCTTTTTAAAAAAAGCATGGCTTGTACTATCATTGCTATGTAGATGATACTCAACTTAATTTGACCCTGAAGCACAAAAATGGTGTAGACTCCCTCTGTGCCTGTCTTTCCGATGTCAAAGCCTGGATGTCTTAGAATTTTTAAAATCTAAATGAGAGTAAACCTGAGATCATTGTGTTTCCCTTTTCTGAAGTCCCAAACATTTCTCATGTAAATTCTGGTGTTTTACCTTCTTCCGTTAAATCATGTGTTAAAATGTAATTGATAGTACAATTTGATAAACTTAGTTGTCAAATCTAGATTTAGTTGTGTTTTTACCAACTAAGAGCGTTGGCTAAAGTAAAGACCTTCCTTTTTTTTTAAGCACTTTAAAATTGCAATTCATGCTTTTATTTCTTCTATCTGGGAATAAACAGTTCTTCAAAATCCAGATTACAAATGGTCCAAAATGCAGATACATGCCTTTTAACCAGCGTTCGCAATTACGTACATATTACTCCTGTGTTAACGTCTTTACATTGGCTCCCTGCCTGCTTTAGAATAGATTTTAAAGTGCTTCTGCTTGTTTTTAAATGTTTAAATGCAAAACTCTTGCAAAGCGCTCCCAACTTAATACTTTTTTCACATGTTAAATGGCCGTAGAAAGTTTTCAATCTAGCCAATGCCACAGCCTAGGCTGAAATACATGACTCTCATGTACATCCTCTTCATAAGCGATGATTGCTTCCGTAGGCAAAACCAAAGCTGAACTATCAGTAACGCTCAAGTCAACCAAGTGGACCAATAATGATGCTTAAAGGAGAAGTTCACTGTATTTCATTGTTCAGCTGAAAAGAAATTAAGTTTTTTTGAGGAAAATGTATTAGGATTTTTCCAAATTGCAGTTTTAAAGCAGCTTCAAAGGGCTCTACACAATTCATAATTTTGTTTATTCGTGACCATGTTTTTTGGTTTTCTGATAACTTTGCATTTGTTTTTCAGTTTTGTGCAGTATGTATTTTGCGTGCATTTAAGTTTGTGTTTCAAGAATTTAACTGCTTTGAGAGATATTTTAATAAATCTCTGAAAACTTCTTTAACGTTGACTACCTCATCATCGCAACAATTCTGGCAAGACACCTAGATGATTTCTTGAAGCCTGTATCAAAGGGGTAGCTAAAAGATCCAGCTCCTGTCACGATCACATATAAAACACTCTGCACTCAACCAATGCTGTGCCAGCTTAAGGATGACATAGAGGAACAAAACCAGAGTAAAACCCAGAGTTAATGTGTTAATGTCTTTACATTAGTTCCCTTTTTGCTTTAGAATTGATTTTAAAGTGCTTCTGCTTGTTTTTAAATGCAAAACTCTTGCAAAGTGCTCCCAACTCAATACTTTTTTCACACGTTGATAATTTTTTATAAGCTGCACTGTAAGAATGAAACACCTGTGTAAGCAAGGCGTGGCAATTGCAAAAAAGATGATACATGATAACCTGTCTAACAAGTTTCACACAACAAAATTTTTGCACACCACAGTGTTTATAACTGAAAAAGGGGGGGGGGGGGGGGGGGGGG